>JAXCGZ010011491.1:27500-119570 GCA_037179515.1 Halocaridina rubra
TTGAACAGTTCCTCAACAGTTTGTCTTCCAGGTAAGGTTGATTCTTCCTCCATTCTGAAATATTAAAAATTCTTTAATTTTTATATTCTATGGGTATGTTTCAGATATTTTTTCTTCTTCTTTACCCTCTTATTCTCACTTAGCTTCCTGCAGCAGCCAACATGTACACAACATAATTGCATTGCTTGAGGAGAGTTTCCTTTTCCTAGACCTGCCATATTTAGAAGTCATTTTTGAATATGACTCTGTTACAAGTTATTATTCAGACTTCTCAACATCTGTATGCCCCTCATAGATTATTTTTAATGGTATTTTGTATATGTACATAGAGAGATGCTAAATATCTTTGAAAACGTTTATAGTAACCGTTCTTTGATTTTGCTGTTATGCAAAATAGTGTTTTTGGAGAATACGGAATTTGCCTCTATACATTGACAAGTAAGTTTGAAGGGGTATTGAAGGACTATAATGCAGCAACTTGTTATGTTTTGCTTTAATTGCTTATATCTGAGAACCTTAGGAAATTTATTATGATTAATCTGCCATTTATATAAAAATAAAATGAACAAACGCCTTGTTGTAGCATATAGAAAATCCTATATAGAATTATTATATAATCTAGGAAATGATAAAATAATTTTGCCTGTGTAAAGTTTCCATCTCTTTAAAACATTTCTAGCTAATATTGGTTATATCCATCAGAATATTTCCACTATGTTTACGTATGTTTACTTGTAACTCTGATTAAAGATGTAAGAAAAAAAATAGAGATGATAAAGTCGGAATTATCCCTTTGTAAGTAAAATATGAAACTTTAGACTCCATAACTATGTATCCTCTGAGTCAAATAAGCTAGTTTAACGTCACGGACTCCTTTTTCTACCAAGAGCTAGGACGGTTGCCTTCTTGCAAAGGACTTGTTTTGGCTGATGTAATCGTTACCCTGAGTGCATTACCTTGCTAAACTCAGACCGTGGAGGGCGCGAACCCTCGACCTGACATCTCAAATTCTAGGACGCTACAGCCTGAACCAAGGTGATGTATCGTCTGAGTCAAATGAAAGAAGATTTTTTTTTTTTGTCAGACTTCTAGAAGTTTTTTATACTTGACATGTTAGTGGAAGTTAACCTTAGGGACTGGGAGTATTTTTAACATGACCCATCCATCTATATGTGACTTAGAGAATCCTTCTAACAAGCGGCCCATCCTTCCCTATGTGACGTAGAGAATCTTTCCAGCTACTGGAAAGCAAATAGATTCCTCGATTTTATTCCCTATGTTTTCCTATGTTCATATGAGATTGATGTTTCTTTCCAGCCTCATAGGGACTAGTGGTTGATTTTGGCTCCATAGTGTACAGTTGGATGCCCTTCCTGATTTCAACCCTCATTACTTATCTAGGCTTGAGATCAGCACCAATTTGAGCTTGCTTTATCCCGTAGTGTCTGGATTAATGTTACTGTTGTGGCCGTTTTATGTTGCTATTATTCCTCATTATGGGGGTGGACATAGACAAGTTGGAGCTGAGAAATTAAGACTTGTTGCCCTTCCTAACACCCCACGGTGAGCTCGAGCTCTGGTCTGTCACTTTGCGAGTCAAGTTTTCCAACCACTGCTTTACTGTTAGTAGTGTTAATAATATAAAATCGCCATTTTTTGTCTCCTTTAACTAACCTCTTCTGAATTTTAAGGATTAAAATCTTTTGTATACACTTCTCTAAGTATTTTTTTTTATTATTATTTTCTCCTAGAAATTAGGATTTTGCACATAGTGAGTCATGAAATGTGGCCATTTGGTATTAGAACCAATATATGTCACTCTTCATCCGCATAATAGAAACTGATAAGTGTAGTGGTTTCTGTATTTGCCAAAATTATTAGAAATGTCATTTGTGAATTCATTATTGAGGACCATCTGTTGATCGTTCAATGATGTGTGAAAATCGATGTTGTGAACCCTTTTCTTTAGTCCCACTCACTACATGAAATTATGTGATCTGCGTAGTTTACTCCTCTCTCTCTCTCTCTCTCTCCTCTCTCTCTCTCTCTCTCTCTCTCTCTCTCTCTCTCTCTCTCTCTCTCTCTCTCTCTCTCTCTCTCTCTCTCTCTCTCTCTCTTGTTTTCATTTTTCAGATATGCATTCCCCCAAGTTTTAAGATGTGCTCACTTCCATCACACCATCTTTCCTCATGTATGGCAATTACTCAAAGTTCCTCGTCCATATCCACCTTATTCTCTTCTCTTCCTTTGTTTGTTTGTTTGTTTTTTCGTCATAGCCATAAAAATATTCTCCTTCCCTGTATCTCTACTCTCTTACTTCGTGTACCTGTTTCCAAATCCACTTTTATTGGTGCTCGGACAGAATGCCGAGTGCACTTTTGTCGAAAGACAAAAAGCCGATACCAAGATGCCGAAAGGATACAAAGCCGAGCGGACTTTAAACCGAATGGACATAAGGTCGAACAGACATGAGGCCGAATAGACAAGAGTCCGAAAAGATGTTGCTCCAAAGGACAAAAGTAAACACCAAAAACAGACCAGGAAGAATTTTTGTTTCTTTTAATTATGGTCTGTCCACACTCGAGTTTATGATAATTTGCCAAGAAGTAACAATTCTCTCGAAGGGTGGCATCAGGCTTTTATAAAAAGAGACTCCATCTAACTCATCCTACAATCTCCCAACTACTAGAAGTTATTAGAATTGAGCAGGCATCCCATGCAATTTTAATTGAGCAGGCATCCCATGCAATTTTAATTGAGCAGGCATCCCATGCAATTTTAATTGAGCAGGCATCTATAGGGATTAACATATCATGGTTTAACAAGCAATACGATACCATTAACGATATAATAAAAACTATTTGTAATTCTTATAATAAAGAAGAAGGATTTTGGTATTTCCTCGAGCTTAAGCTCACAACTTGTAAATAAATGTCTGATTACTTTGTCTTTACTTGTTCACATTGTAAATTCTATAAAGAAATCCATTAATCTTGCTTTATTTTTTTACATTTTATTCTGTCAAATGAGATAAAATGTCTATTTCTTTTTCGGCCTCCTGTACGTTCGGCCTCATGTCTCTTCGACCTCAAGTCCATTCGGTTTTATAGCCGTTCGGCTTTGCGTCCTTTCGGCATCTTGGTTTCTTCTTCTTGTCTTTCAGCAAAAGTGCATTCGACATTCAGTCCGAACACGCTTTAATTGCCTGATCATTCATCTACAGCCTCTTTTCCTAATTCTTATCACCATAAATGCTTTGCACTTTTCCCATTGCCACTATTTCATTCGATTGTTTGATCATGTAGGTGCTTCCTTTTATATAATGCCCTTTCTTCGTACACCAGTCCTCAATCTTCTCCTCTCTGTTATGAAGATTAACATTATTATTTTTCTGTCAGCTCATTCAACACACCAACTTTGCATACTCTACCACTTATAATTTAAATCCTCGCCCCCACCCCATTCTTCCTAAATAGATTCCACTTCATATTGTCTCCCACTCCTTCTTCAGCCTATGTACAATACATGTTTGCATGTCCCCATTCCCCCTTCTTTCTGTTTACCACCTATTCTCTGGTTTAACTAATCCAGTAACTGATCTGACATACCCATGACTCTACCATGAATATACCCCATTTGTCTTTGTGTACACTATCTCTGCTGCTCCAAAAGAAAAAAATAGAAGCCCATTCTGTCAACAACTCTCTTACACATAATTACTAACCAATTTCATACTTTTCTTCGTGACACATCACACGCTAAGAATACCCTCTATTTCTGTATCACCCATCTTTGTATTTAGATTTCTAAAAATAAATAACCTCCTCATATTTGTTATTATTAATGGAAGGTCCACACTTATGGCCTCCGGTACCCGATATAGAGGGGTGCGAAGATTCTCCGGGGATCTTGTTGACTCCTCTATTGGCTGAGGGCAGACAAGCCTGGTGGTAGTAATGGTTCAGCCCTTAACTTTGTACCTCCCAATAGATCTGCTTCTTTTACTCTTCACTATTCTAACATACGTGGCCTGAACTCTAATCTTCCCTCCCTAATCTCCTCTTCCTATCTGAAACCCAGCTATCTATACATGCTTCCAATGACCCATTTCAAACCTCTCACTATAACCTGTATACTCGTTTTCGTTCCAAAGGTGGAGTCTGTGCCTACTGCAACACTAACACTCCTATTGCAAGGCTCATGGACCTTGATTCCCCTGACTTTGATGTTCTCTGGCTAAATATCTATCTCTCCACTGCCACAATTTTCTTTTGCTTCTGCTACTGTTCTCCAAACTCCACCGAGTTAGTCTTTCTTTGAATATCTGTCCGTTTGCCACGAGTCCTTGCTATCTTCTCACCCACATGCCGAAGTTCTCTACATTGGAGACTTCAATGTACACTACAATTAGTAGCTTAAGTCTTCTCACACTGATGTGTGATAAAGTGAGGCCTTTGTTTTCCTTATTACTCATGATCTGGAGCAAGTTATCAAACATCCTACTCGAGTTCCTGATTATCATTCGTGGTGGGTTATTTTTTTTTTCTTTTGAAGAAAAACAGAAAAAATAGCAGTCACAATTTTGGTGACTGATATGCCTGTGCATTTTGAAGATTGTCTCATCTGACCATCGTACTTCATCAAGGAAGATTTAATATTCACTGGATTCATTATGAAAAACTTATAAAAACTCTAATTGTCTGTCTGTAATGGGGTCTCCGATTTACGACAGGATTCCGTTCATGACAACTGCTGTAACCCGGATTTCTTCGTAAGTTGGACAACACCTAAATTCGAGCCTAAGTCTCCCACCTGTGCTAAAAATACTCCAAAACATAGAAATATAATCTAAGTTCTTAATGTAAGACATAAGAATAGTAATAATGCACTCTGAACTATTGGTTACCTTAACTACTGTGGGGTTATTTTTTTTATGATTGTGACATTAGGACAGGCATATCATATCATATCTCATCTGAAATAATAAAAGTGGAAAAATTAAAAGCACTGGAAAAGCAGGATCCAATATACAATGGTTATCCACAATTTTTTTTTTTTACTTATTCTGTGACTAGAAGAAAAATTCAGCGAGTGAAGAGCTGCCATATAGGTATCCGCTTGTTCCTCTATACTTTTTAGTGACACTGATTTAGTCAACTCTTGTGACATGCAGGAAATGCAGTTGCAAATGTTGTAGTCTTTCTCCTTTACCCAAATAATATATCCAAATGCTTATAAGAATTATGTGCCTAATATAGGTACTTCAGTATATTTAGGATAAGTGATATCAGACGAAATGGAATACAGTGGTTTAGTAAGATTACGAATACGTAGAAGCATGTATATTTTGACAAGTTAGTGTTATTACAGCCATGTTTTCTCGTGAGCATGTAAAAGAGGTGATTACCAGGAACTTTCTGTTAGAATTTATGGTTGAAATTATGACATAAAGTCCAATTAGCAAAGTCTATAATAGGATAACAAAGTCGAGATATAACAACTTATCAGGGTAGCTTGCTTCTGGATAACTGGATAATTTCAATCACCATTTCCAACTTAAAAAATTCTTTTTTATGTTTTGGTTTTTTGGCTATAAATCTTTTCATGATTTAGTTTCTTTGATTTTTTTTAATATACTTGACGATGTATTCCAAAGGCCAACGAAAAAACTTTTTTGCCTAAAGATCATATTTACAGCTAATTATATGGTAATTTTGTAAATGAAGTAAATCTAATTCCTTCAAATAATTAAATACATAAACAAATAAATAAATAAAGCTGTTAACTTGTACTCATACATCAATACCGTGTGACAACATATTCCAAAGGTCAACCTCAACAAACTTTTTCACATAAAGATCGTAGTTACAGCTATGTATTTGGCAATTCTGTAAATATATTAAATCTAATGCCTTCAAATAACCAAATACATAAACAAAACAAAAAAAATAAATAGCTAACTAGATATATACGGGAACTGTAATGAAAATTATATTATTGTTTGAAGAGTCTGCCTAAAAAAAAGGAAAAAAGACATTTTAAAATAAGGTTGTAATGTTTCGTGCTACGTAAAATCATATCTGAAATTCTTATTATAATCATTATATAAAAAATTAAATTGCTATTCAGAAATAAATAATAATTATTTATGCCACATCCACAAAAGTATACTACCCTGATACAAGTATAATAATAATGTATTTCCCTAAAATCAATACTTGCAAAAAGTCTACAGTATACAATATGAAATAAACATAAACATTGATGTATCATTCATACACGGCTGTGTTTGGTAGTTTTTTAAATATATTCAATCTATTTCCTTCAAAGCACCAAATACATAAACAAATAAATATATAACAAGAGTGCTGCCAGCTTGTATTCGTCCACCATGTTCACAAACTGTTCACAGCACGACTTTCTATATACCACATAAGCTATGTAAGTCGAAAAATTGATTTATTAATAATTCATTAAAAATTTATATACCTTTGTCGTAGTGGCGGAAACATGTAACTCGGAGGCCACGAAAACCGGGGACTCCCTGTATCTCCGTTATGAAAGATCAGTAACACGCGAGGGATGCAAGTTTTCATCTTGTTCTTCTTTAAGAAAAACGTCTACTAGATTTTTTAGGGGAATACCCCAGTGATTTTCGTATAGCCCTGAATTAATGTTTGTTGGTGAATCTTGTCGTTCTACTCTTCCTGTTCTTTCAAATGATCTAATTTGACTTGTGATAATGTAAATTTGCACTTGCTGAATATTTGTTACTTGCAATGGCTATATTTATGGAAATTTTCTAAAACAATCAAAAAGAAATTTTCCATATAAAGTACACTATAAGGAAGAAGAAAACCATAAAGACCTAAAATAGGCTTTACTTTTGCCGTATCTTATATATATTAAAAGATAGATTTGATGATGCAATATCTCGCAGCCTATATGATTCCTCATAGTAGACAGTTCATTAGTATCACCACAGCCCATTGGGATTTAATTTTCCGTAGTTTGTTAAAATACTGCTGAAACTCTGAATTGAGATCTGTTTCCACTATTAGCAAGTAAAATATGCTCGTATTTCAAAATCGTGTTGCGTTTGATATATATTAAAGTATCCCATTTAAAAATATCGTAAGTTTTCGTTTTCTTTTAAGTAAGGCTCGTTAACGCCAGTTTTCTACGAATGAAAACTATTAATGGCAGTCTCTCTCTCTCTCTCTCTCTCTCTCTCTCTCTCTCTCTCTCTCTCTCTCTCTCTCTCTCTCTCTCTCTCTCTCTCTCTCTCTCTCTCTCTCTCTGATTTCATAAAGACGACACTGAAGCTGCACTATTTCAAAAACTTAGAAATCTATCTAAATAGGCCATCAAGTAAAGACGGACATACCTTAGTATTTTTACGAGAAGGAATAATCTTTTGGAACAATATATATATATATATATATATATATATATATATATATATATATATATATATATATATATATATATATATATATATATATATATATATATATATATATATATATATATATATATATATATATATATATATATATATATATATATATATATATATATATATATAATTGTACTTACAAAAAAGAGCCCCGAGTTCGTAACTTCCCACCTCCTGGTCGGTTCCATTTTGTACTTAGTGAAACTTATCATACTTGTCCTTAAAACTATGGATTGAGTTAGCATTAACTACCTCCTCGCTTAGCGAACTCCAATTATCAACTACTCTTACACTAAAAAAAGAAAAGTACTTCCTTACATCCTGCAAAGAAGTTTTCTAAAGAGGCTTCAAACTACAAACAATGACCTCTAGTTCTAATGTCAGCCATATCAGAATATCGATCCCTATCCACTCTGTCATAACCATGAAGGAATTTAAAAACCTTCACCATATCCCCCCTCATTCTTCTAGCTTCGAGTGATAGTAAGCTTAATTCCCTCATCCTCTCATCATAGCTGAGATTAAGTATTTCTATCACCAGTTTCGTGGCATGTCTTTGAACTTTTTCCAGCTTAACTAAATGCTTTTTCAAGTGCTGATTCCAAAAGGGGTTGCATATTCAAGGTTTGGCCTCACATAGGTTACATAAATATTTCTGAATATTCCTTGTTCATGTGTGTGCGTGTGTACTTGCTTAACTTTGCTTACGGGAAAGAGCCCCAAGCTCGTAAGTTCCCGTCTCCTGGTCGGTTCCATTTTGTACTTAGTGATACTTATCATACTTGTCCTTAAAACTATGGACTGAGTTGGCATTAACTACCTCCTCGCTTAGCGAATTCCAATTATAAACTATTCCTACAATAAAAAAAAAAGTACATCCTTACATCCTGGAAAGTAGTTTTCTTAAGAAACTTCAAACTATGACCTCTAGTTCTAGTGCCAGCCATATCAAATTATCGATCCCTATCCACTCTACCATAACCATGAAGAAATTTAAAAACCTTCACCATATCCACCCTCATTCTTCTAGCTTCGAGTGATAGTAAGTCTAAATCCCTCAGCCTCTCATCATAACTGAGATTAAGTATTTTTGCCACCAGTTTCGTGGCATATCTTTGAGCCTATTCCAGTTTAACTAGGTTCTCTTTTAAGAGTGGATTCCTTAAGGGGCTGCATATTCAGACTTTGGCCTCACATAGGTTACATAAATATTTCTGAACATTTCCTTGTCCATGCAGTTGCTAAGAAAGCATATGCTGCCCTTAATATTCCATTTATTTGCAATTCTGGAGACAAATTAGCCAGTATGTTTACTCCTAGATCTTCGTCATTCGCTGTCTCTTGAAGTTCTGCTCCTGCCATTGAGTAGTCAAGCTTGGGCCTTCTTGCACTTGTATTCATTCTCTTTACTTTACATTTTGAAATACTGAATTTCATCAGCCACTTTTGTGACCACTCATGCAGACTATTTAGGTCCTCCTGAAGTTTCTCTACCATTGTTCTCGTTTCTTACTTTCTTCACAATCTTTGCATTATCTGCAAACATATCCATGAATGAATTTACAGAGTTTAGTAGGTCATTTACATATACAAGGAACAAAAGTGGCCCTAAAACTGGACCCTCTGGAACTCCACTACTAACTCTTCTCCATTCAGACGCTGAGTGTCTTACTCTAACCCTCTGTTCCCTTCCTTCTAAGTAAATGTTAATCCATTCCAAGATATTTCCACCTATTCTCGCCATTGTTTGCAGCTTATTAATAAGTTTCCCATGTGGGAATGCATCATATGCTTTCTGGAAGTCTAGGAATATGCAATTTGCCCAGCCCTCACTTTCGTGTAAGATTCGGCTTACCTCATTATAAAATTCAAATAAGTTTGTTACTGTTAATCTACCTAGTACAGTGGTAACGCGCTGCCTTCGCATTTACGAGGTCGAAAGATCGGTTCCCGTCCAAGACCGAGAGTTTAAGCTGTTTCCTGGCAGGTACTGCTGTGGTTGGTCACCACAGTGGGGGGTTGGAGCTTGCCCCGGCTGTCGAATGCCCATTGTATAATGGAAATAAAGGTTTATTATTATTATTATTATTATTATTATTATTATTATCATTATTATTATTATTATTATTATTATTATTATTATTATTATTATTATTATTATTATTATTATAATTATCATTATCATTATTATTATTATTATTATTATTATTATTATTATTATTATTATTATTATTATTATTATTATTATTATTATTATTATTGTTGTTATTATTATCATTATATTATTATTATTATTATTATTATTATTATTATTATTATTATTACTATTATTATTATTATTATTATTATTATTATTATTATTATTATTATTATTATTATTATTCTCTGAAACAATGTTGTCTCACTGACAAATAGGTAAAGGATTCCAAGTAAAGAGAGATGCGTTTCCTTAGTAGTTTCACTATGCTGGTCAAGGAAACAGGTGTATAGTTAAGAACCACATCCCTCCTTTCTTTTATGAAGATATTTACCACGTTTGCTTGTTTCCAGCATCTTGGAATCTCCTGTGACTCCAGCGACTTTTCAAATATGATACTTAGTACCGCTGATAATGATTTAGCGCATTTCTTAAGCACATACGGGGATATATTATCTGGACCTGTAGCTTTATGGTCATCTAACTCCATCAGTGCTTTGCATACCTCTGTGGTTGAAAAGTTGATGTTCTCTAATACCAGCCCATGAGCTCCCATCTCTGCAATCTGAGAGGGTGGGGTATTTTCTACTGTAAATACTGACTGAAACTCCTTGTTCAGTTCTTTGCAATCTCAGTGATGCTTCCATCCACTCACTTTAGCTTTAAGACATGTTCTGTGTGTGCATGTGTGTATGTATGTATGTATGTATGTATGTATGTATGTATTTGTGTGTGTGTGTGTGTGTGTGTGTGTGTGTGTGTGTGTGTGTGTGTGTGTGTGTGTGTGTGTGTGTGTGTGTGTGTGTGTAATTGCCTAATTGTGCTTACGGAAAATAGCCACATACTCGTAGCTTTCCGTCTCCTGGTCGGTTTCATTTTTGTACTTAGCAATACTTATCATATTTGTCCTTAAAACTATGAATTGAGTAAGCATTAACTACCTCCTCGCTTAGCGAATTCCAGTTATCAACTACTCTTACACTAAAAAAAAGTACTTCCTTACATCCTGCAAAGAAGTTTTCTTACGAAGCTTCAATCTATGACCTCTAGTTTTAATGCAAGCCATATCAAAATACTAATCCCTATCAACTATGCCATGACCACAGAGGAACATAAAGACCGTCAACATAATCCCCCTAATTCTCCTATCTTCGAGTGACGGTAAGTCTAATTCTCGCAGCCTCTCCTCATAACTGAGATTGTGTATTTCTGGCACCAGTTTCGTGGCATGTCTCAGAGCTTTTTCAAGCTGATCTAAGTGCACTGTCAAGTGTGGGATCCAAATGGGGGCTGCATTCAAGCTTTGGCCTCACATAGGGTACATAAATATTTCTGAACATTTCCTTGTCCATGTGCCTGAAGGCTACCCTTACATTTGTTAAGAAAGCATATGTTGTGTGTGATTTCCTAATTGTAATTACCTACTTTTCTGTGTGATTACCTAATTATAATTACCTAATTGTGTTTACGGGAAAGAGCCCAAAGCTCGTATCTTCCCGTCTCCTCATCGGTTCCATTTTATACTTAGTGATACTTATCATCCCTGTCCTTAAAACTATTGATTTACATAGCATTAACTACCTCCTCGCTTAGCCAATTCCAATTATCAACTACTCTTGCACTGAAAAGGTATTTCCTTACATCCTGCAAAGAAGTTTTCTTACGAAGCTTCAAACTATGACCTCTAGTTCTAGAGCCTGCCATATCAAAATATCGATCCTTATCCACTCTATCATAACCATGAAGGAATTTAAAGACTGTCACCATATCCAGTGATAGTAAGTCTAATTCCCTCAGCCTTTCATCATAACTGAGATTACGTATTTCTGGCACCAGTTTCGTGGCATGTCTCTGAACTTTTTCAAGCTTAGTTATGTGCTTTTTCAAGTGAGGATTCCAAAAGGGGGCTGCATATTCGAGTTTTGGCCTCATATAGGTTACATAAATATTTCTGAACATTTCCTTGTTCATGTGCCTGAAGGCTACCCTTACATTTGATAAGAATGCATATGCTGCCCTTACTATGCCATTTATATGTATTTCTGGAGACAAATATGCTAGTATGTTTACTCCTAGATCTCTCTCATTTTCTGTCTCTTGAAGTTGTACTCCAGCCACCGAGTAGTCAAGCTTGGGCCTTCTTGCACTTGTGCCCATTCTCATTACCTTACATTTTGAAGTATTGAATTTCATTAGCCACTTTTCTGACAACTCGTGCAGACTATTTACATCTTCCTGAAGTTCTCTACCATTGTTCTCGTTTTTTACTTTCTTCACAATCTTTGCATCATCTGCAAACATATTCATGAATGAATTTACAGACTCTGGTAGGTCATTTACATATACAAGGAACAAAAGTGGCCCTAAAACTGAAGCCTGTGGAACTACACTACTTATTCTTCTCCATTCAGACACTGAGTGTCTTACTCTAACCCGCTGTTCCCTTCCTTCTATGTAAGTTTTTATCCATTCCAAAGCATTTCCACCTATTCTAGCCATTGCTTGCAGCTTCCTAATAAGTCTCCCATGTGGAACAGTGTCAAAAGCTTTCTGGAAGTCTAGGAATATGCATTCTGCCCAGCCCTCTCTTTCCTATAAGATTCGACTTACCGCATCATAAAATTCTAATAAGTTTGTTACTGTTGATCTAAATTCTCTGAAGCCATGTTGTCTCACTGACAAAAAGTTGAAGGATTCCAAGTGAAGAGAGATATGTTACCTTAGTAGTTTCTCCATAACTATGCAAACTATGCTGGTCAAGGAAACTGGTCTATGGTTCAGAGCCGTATCCCTCCTTCCCTTTTTGAAGACATGTATCACATTTGCTTGTTTCCAGCATCTTGGAATCTCCCCTGACTCCAGTGACTTTTTAAATATGATACTTAGTGCCACTGATATTGTGTTTGCGCATTTTTTAAGTACATGAGGGGATATGTCATCAGGACCTGTAGCTTTATGAACATCTAACTCCATCAGTGCTTTGCATACCTCTGTGGCTGTAAGGTTGATGTTCTCTAATACCGGCCCTTGAGCTTCTGTCTCTGCAATCTGAGGGGGTGGGGTATTTTCTACAGTAAATACTGACTGAAACGCCTTGTTCAATTCTTTGCAGATCTCTTCATCCATCTCAGTGATGCTTCCATCCTCTCTCTTTAGCCTTAAAAACCTGTTCTTTTACCTTCAGTTTTCCTCTGATAAAGCTGTGGAAGAGCTTGGGATTTTCTTTAGCCTTCCTGATGATGTCCCTCTCATAGTCTCTCTCTCTGCCTCTCTATTTTTACTTAAGTAGTCATTTCTTGCTCTTTTGTAGGTTTGCCAGTCATTTATGTTTTATCTCCTCCTATACCTTTTCCAGCATTTGTCTCTCCACTCCTTAGCTCTTTTACACTCATTATCTAACCATTTCTCTCTGGCATGAATTACACCTACTTTGGTGACAGGTATGCAGCAATCTACTATCTTCCCATATTTCTCACAAAAGATGTCATATATTTCTTGTACAGATTTGTTGTAAAATAAGGTTCTCCAGTCAATAAGTGCAAAAAGCTCATTCATTTTTATGTAATCTCCTTTCGGATAGTTCCTCCTCATGTCCTCAGTGCCTCTACTCTCAGGCAGAATATATTCAATGATATACTCCATCAACAACACACAGTGGTTTGTGTTTGTGTATTTACCTATTTGTATTTACCTAATTGTGCTTACGGATAAGAGCCCAAAGCTCGTATCTTCCCGTCTCCTGATCGGTTACATTTTATATTTAGTGATACTTATCATACCTGTCCTTAAAACTATGGATTGAGATAGCATTAACTACCTCCTCGCTTAGCCAATTCCAGTTATAAACTACTCTTACACTGAAAAACTATTTCCTTACATCCTGCAAAGAACTTTTCTTACGAAGCTTCAAACTATGACCTCTAGTTCTAGAGCCAACCATATCAAAATATCGATCCCTATCCACTCTATCATAACCAGGAAGGAATTTAAAGACTGTCACCATATCCCCCCTCAATCTTCTAGCTTCGAATGATGGTAAGGCTAATTCCCTCAGCCTCTCATCATAACTGAGATTGCGTATTTCTGGCACCAGTTTCGTGGCATGTCTTTGAACTTTTTCAAGCTTAGCTATGTGCTTTTTCAAGTGTGGATTCCAAAAGGGGGCTGCATATTCGAGTTTTGGCCTCACATAGGTTACATAAATATTTCTGAACATTTCCTTGTCCATGTGCCTGAAGGCTACCCTTATATTTGATAAGAATGCATATGCTGCCCTTACTATGCCATTTATATGTATTTCTGGAGACAAATCTGCCAGTATGTTTACTCCTAGATCTCTCTCATTTTCTGTCTCTTGAAGTTGTACTCCAGCCACCGAGTAGTCAAGCTTGGGCCTTCTTGCACTTGTACCCATTCTCATTACCTTACATTTTGAAGTATTGAATTTCATTAGCCACTTTTCTGACCACTCATGCAGATTATTTAGATCCTCCTGAAGTTCTCTACCATTGTTCTCGTTTTTTACTTTCTTCACAATCTTTGCATCATCTGCAAATATATTCATGAATGAATTTACAGACTCTGGTAGGTCATTTACATATACAAGGAACAAAAGTGGCCCTAAAACTGAAGCCTGTGGAACTCCACTACTAACTCTTCTCCATTCAGACACTGAGTGTCTTACTCTAACCCTCTGTTCCCTTCCTTCTAAGAAAGTGTTTATCCAGTCCAAAACATTTCCACCTATTTTAGCCATTGCTTGCAGCTTCCTAATAAGTCTCCCATGTGGAACAGTGTCAAAAGCTTTCTGGAAGTCTAGGAATATGCAATCTGCCCAGCCCTCTCTTTCCTGTAAGATTCGACTTACCTCATCATAGAATTCTAATAAGTTTGTTACTGTTGATCTACCTTCTCTGAAGCCATGTTGCCTCACTGACAAAAAGTTGAAGGATTCCAAGTGAAGAGAGATATGTTTCCTTAGTAGTTTCTCCATAACTTTGCAAACTATGCTGGTCAAGGAAGCTGGTCTATAGTTCAGAGCCGTATCCCTCCTTCCCTTTTTGAAGATAGGTATCACATTTGCTTGTTTCCAGCATCTGTGAATCTCCCCTGACTCCAGTGACTTTTTAAATATGATACTTAGTGCCAATGATATTGAGTTTGCGCATTTTTTAAGCACATGAGGGGATATGTCATCAGGACCTGTAGCTTTATGAACATCTAAATCCATCAGCGCTTTGCATACCTCTGTGGCTGTAAGGTTGATGTTCTCTAATACCAGCCCTTGAAATTCTATCTCTGCAATCTGAGGGGGTGGGGTATTTTCTACTGTAAATACTGACTGAAACTCCTTGTTGAATTCTTTGCAGATCTCTTCATCCGTCTCAGTGATGCTTCCATCCGCTCTCTTTAGCCTTAAAACCTGTTCTTTTACCTTCAGTTTTCCTCTGATAAAGCTGTGGAAGAGCTTGGGATTTTCTTTAGCTTTCCTGGTGATGTCCCTCTCATAGTCTCTCTCTGCCTCTCTCCTTTTACTTAGGTAGTCATTTCTTGCTCTTTTGTAGGTTTGCCAGGCATTTATGTTTTTTCTCATCCTATACCTTTTCCAGCATTTATCTCTCCACTCCTTAGCTCTTTTACACCCATTATCGAACCATTTCTCTCTGGCATGAATTACACCTATTTTGGTGACAGGTATGCAGCAATCTACTATCTTCCCATATTTCTCACAAAAGATGTCATACATTTCTTGTACAGATTTGTTGTAAAATAAGGTTCTCCAGTCAATAACTGCAAAAAGCTCATTCATTTTTATGTAATCTCCTTTCGGATAGTTCCTCCTCATGTCCTCAGTGCCTCTACTCTCAGGCAGAATATCTTCAATGATATACTCCATCAACAACACACAGTGGTCACTCTTTCCAATTGGTGGTTCATACTCAATTTTTTCAATATCCAACACATTATCTGTAATACTAGATCAAGTAGTGATGGCTCATCCCCACCCCTGACCCTTGTTGGTTCCATTACATGTTGGGCTAGGAAATTCCCTTGTACGCAATCTAGGAATCTTGCCCCGAATGAGTCCTCACCACTGTGTGGGTCAAGATTTATTCTATCTATCTCTTTATGATTAAAGTCTCCTGTAATCAAAATCCTACATTTTTTTTCCCGTACCATGTGATTACCTAATTGTGATTACCTAATTGTGCTTACGGGAAAGAGCCCAAATCTCGTATCTTCCCGTCTCCTCATCGGTTCCATTTTATGCTTAGTGATACTTATCATACCTGTCCTTAAAACTATGGATTGAGATAGCATTAACTACCTCCTCGCTTAGCCAATTCCAAATATCAACTACTAATTAACGGGCTTTTTTCATAATTAGGTCTTTAAAAGATTAGATGGTGCATTAACTTCTCTGAGTTTATGCTACTCCGCTGTTTGTCAAGGTTTTCGTTTTCTAATCAGGGCATTTCTGACGTAAGCATGTAGTGTTGGTTAAATGGTTTGACATATTTTCTTTTTCTTTTTTTAGTGATTCAGTGGGGGTTTTTTTAATATCTATTTAGAAAAGTAACCTTCAAGAACGTGTTATAATGATGCTTTATTGTTTATCAAGTACCCACTCAGGGCTATATATAGTTTCAAGGTTGATACAATTATTATATTCCTGGGGAAGTTTTTTTCTTGAGATAGGCAAGAATAGTGAGTTTTGGTTAGGTTACCGAGTCCATTTGCCAGCTTAGTCAGTGTCGTTTCGCCTGGTGATGCAGTGTACCTCAGAGTGGTGCATGCTCTCTGAATAATAAGTGAAAGCCCATTGAGCTCTTACAGTCTTGAGTTGTCGTAGTGTTGCCATATTGTAAAATTACCTCACTTTGACCTGTATACGGCATAGATATCAGCGCTGATACTTAACCTTGATAGTAGGCATCCCCGTCGAGTTGAAAGGTACTGTAAGGTGAGACTTAAGAATTCGTTTTTCATGTATTTAAAATATAGAGCTTTACTTGGCCCACTTGAAGTTTTATTCATCACAGGTCTATATTTTCATATAATCAGAAAGTAATGGGTGCAATTTTACAGTAGAACACGTCTCAAGTTAGATGTGAAAATTAGATATTTTCCAATGTTTTTACATGTGATTTGCATGATTGTGACCTTGAAAACCTTCGGAATATGTATGCAAACCTAACCTAACCTAACGCAGCTTGAAAATAGTAAGCTACGATAGCATTCAAGGTCACAGTCATTCAATGTCAGAACCATAGGAAAAATATCGTGTATAGTACTTGTATATTTTAGGTTAGGTTAGCATACAATTTCAGACTGTTTTCAAGGTCACATTCATTCAAAACGCGTCCAAAACATACAAAAAATGCCATTTTCACCTCCAAATTGGGACGGGTATAGTTGTAAAAGATTACCTGATCATGTCCCTTTTCATAAGAGAGAGAGAGACATTTTTTAGATAATGCCTAAAGCTGAATTTATTGTTAGATTTGGTTCGGCGCTAACGTAATAAATAGGGTGTATTAATGCAAAGGGTATAGAATTTATGAATACTTTCATGTTACATTTTCTTCTTGACTTGCTTCTTATTTCAAATTCATGTTAACATCTCAATAGATTTGAAATTGCTAGAGATGTGGGAGTATAAAGGGTATATAAGTATTTTTTTTCATTTTCAAACACCCCTAGCTAGGAAAAAAATCAAAAAATGCATATTACTATGTTAGATTTGGTGAAGCTACATTACTTCAATTCCAGCTAAGAAACGAATTGATAATTGAAATGATTGTTTTTTTTTTTATTTTAGATATATTTTCTAGGTTTTGTGTTTTTTTTCCACGCGTTGGAGGTGTGAAAGTAAACATGTACATTAGAATTTATGTTAGAAACCAGTAGATGAAGAACCATCTTTACTTTTTTTTTTAGAATCAGTCTGATCGGCAGTACTGCAAGCTGTCACTGTATTTCATTTTATAAGCATCGCTAACGTACTATTCGGATCCTCTTACCACCTACACCATACATTTAAATATCATTCAGTATCATTGCAGAAATTATGTAGCATGTTGATTTCTGGTATAGAACGGATCAATATCCTTGATTATAAGGAAGGTGCCACAATAAATTAAAGGGGGGGTTACACGGTCAAACGGTTCGTCGAACGCGGTTCGACAGACAAGTGTTTGAAGTGATGTTCGAACGTGTGAACGGGGTATTTGGTTGTCGAACACGTTTGTCAAACGTGTTCGACAACCAAATACCCCGTTCACACGTTCGAACATCACTTCAAACCGCGTTCGACGAACCGTTTAACCGTGTAAACCCCCCTTAACATTGATGCCTAAGTCAGAGGTTAGAAGTAGAACTAAACCTGGTCATCATATAACTATCATAATTATATGAAAAAATATGATAGGTTTTGTTAAACTTCAAAATACCGAGGAAATCTTTTTCATTTCACTGCTATAGGTTATTGTTTTTAGAATTTTACAACTTCTGTCCATGTTGATTTTGGCCCGATTTCTTAAGTAGTGTAAACCTAGGATACAATATTGTTAGTTAGCTAGACACACAAAAGGATTTCATAAACGCATCTGACGCGGTTCTGTGTATGGCTAGGATCCCGCACGTGGGTTCCTAGCCATACACAGAATCGCGTCAGATGCGTTTATGAAATCCATTTGTGTGTCTAGCTAAGTAACAATATGGTATCCTAGGTTTACACTGCTTAAGAAATTGGGCCTTCTTCACATATTTATCTTGGGTTTATGTCTCTTAACCCCTATTCTCTTCGGTATAACGCACTTAATTTGCTTTCTTGTATGGTTCATCACTGGTATTCTAAAATTAAATTATGATTCGAGTTTGTGCCTTGTAATAAACAGGTCTATATCTGTATCACTCCCATGCTTGAACTTTATATTGTTTTTGTAACAAACAATATTCATGAGAGGATAACTTTTAGCTTAATTATCTCTCTCTCTCTCTCTCTCTCTCTCTCTCTCTCTCTCTCTCTCTCTCTCTCTCTCTCTCTCTCTCTCTCTCTCTCTCTCTCTCTCTCTCTCTCTCTCTCTCTCTCTCTCTCTCTCTCTGTCTCTCTGTCTCTCTGTCTCTCTGTCTCTCTGTCTCTCTGTCTCTCTGTCTCTCTGTCTCTCTCTCTCTCTCTCTCTCTCTCTCTCTCTCTCTCTCTCTCTCTCTCTCTCTCTCTCTCTCTCTCTCTCTCTCTCTCTCTCTCTAGGTGATTGTGAAATTTAAGCCCATTATTGATTTGGACAAGGAACTTTTGTTATCCAGTAAACAACTATGTGAAGTGATGTGTTTGATAGTAATTTCCTCCGGAAATAAGTGGATTTATAGATATGTTCTCATATCTAGCGGCAAGGACTATAAAGCTTGACTGTTTTACACAGGAAATAAAAAAAAACTCATTTCATCCCGAATTAAGTAGGGTAATAAGTTTTGCAATTACTTTCCCTAACTTAATTAAGGGACTTTGCCCTCAGCTTTGCCTAAGCTAGCCTATGACAAACCTAATTAAGCCTCTCCTACTTAAAATTAGAAAGTAATTTTAGCCTCAACTCCACAATTCTATGCTTGTAGCTATCTGTTAATAGCTGATCTTAACTATGCTCATTGGCAATTCTTATAAATGTATTCATTTTAGTATAGAGAACACACTTATGAGTATGCCATTTTTTTTATAATAAACTATAATTAAATAAAAACACCAGACATAAGTATGAGTTCCAATAATGATTAATTTAACGTGTTGTTCTTTGGATGCAAGCACTTTTATAATTCTGTTGGGGGAAAAAATTATTATTCCAGTTGCAATCGATATTTTTCGAGATATTTGAAATTTATGGAGAACATTATAATTCATCTGTAATAATTACTAGAGGGCCTTTGGGTCGCTCGGCTGGAGGTGGTAGTGATAATGTTGAATGATTATTATTATTATTATTATTATTATTATTATTATTATTATTATTATTATTATTATTATTATTATTATTATTATTATTATTATTATTATTATTATTATTATTATTATTATTATTATTATTATTATTATTATTATAATTATTATTATTATTATTATTGTTATTATTATTATTATTATTATTATTATATTTTACTTAACTTAATTAAGTAAATAATTGATTATTCAGTTTTATTTTATTCATTAAAGTACTTATTTTTTTGTATGTTTGTTTGTTTGTTTATTTTTATTACTGTCTGGTAGGAAATCAAAACCATTATTATTATTATTATTATTATTATTATTATTATTATTATTATTATTATTATTATTATTATTATTTCAATCGTCATCAAACTTTTTATCTTTTTACTCATATATGTGCATATTTTTTTTTCCTATGTTATCCGAATAATATTCGTTATCGTATAGGGTCCCCATATATGGAAAACGTTTTCTGTCAATGACGAAGCAGACGACGTCTCAAGTACATTGATATTTTAGCTGAAATGCGTAATTTCATTTTTCGTATCGTAATTTGCAAGTTTTCGTCATTCAGCTGCTTATTTTTACCTGGAATCAACGACAGGGCTTAATGTTACGTGATGCATCGAAATTAAACCACATTACGTAATAGTTTTTTTGGTAAACGTTTGTTTACATCGATCAGCTGGCCAGATGTTAAGCCATCGTTTACCACAAGCGTACATATGCTCTTACAGATAGCTGTATAGATCCCTAACTTTTGATTTACTTAGTAATTTTTCCAGTTTATATACAGAGGACCGCGGTAGCATAGTGGATAGAGCGATCGACTTGGGAAGTGACAAGCCCGTTTCGAGCCAACTGCGGGGCGTTAGGAAGGGTATCTAGCCTTAATTATCCCGCTCCAACTTGTTTTTGTCCACCCCCATTATAATAGGGATGATTAGTGACACAAAACGGCTAACATCATTTACCTAAATGTATCCACGGGAAAAAACCCTGTCCTCGTAATCCCAATCTCATGGATGAATATGTATAACACAATACTACTTCACTTAAAGATAGTACAACAGTTTCGTTAATTTGATTTCATCCATCTACTGGTATATTAAAGGATAATGGAATATGACGTTAATAATAAAGTAGTGATATTGTATTCACCGTGGCTCAAGTGGTAGCGTCCGCGACTTGGAGGCGTCAGGTCCAGGGTTCGCGCCCCGTCACGGTCTGAGGTTAACAAGGGAATGCACTCAGGGTAACGATTACATCTGCCAAAACAAGTCCTTCGCAAGAAGGCAACCGTCCTAGCTTTTGGTATATATATATATATATATATATATATATATATATATATATATATATATATATATATATATATATAATGCTGAATTGTTTTTTGAAATCGAATAAATCAGGTTAAAACTCCTTATTTTGCACAACACGTGTCCTTGCATATTTTGATAGCTAGAAAAACGCCATTTCACGAAAAATAATGTTGCTTTGCAATACAATAATGCTTACCTATTGTATTTATGTGTTTATTCTGAAATACCATTTCTTCTTCTTCTTCTTCTTCTTCTTCTTCTTCTTCTTCTTCTTCTTCTTCTTCTTCTTCTTCTTTTTCTTTTTCTTTTTCTTTTTCATTTTCATTTTCTTTTTCTTTTTATTCTTCTTCTTCTTGTGTTATTCTAACTATTTCTGTCACTACTACTACAGCTTACTATTACTTCTACTACAGCTAATGTTACTACTACTACTACTACTACTACTACTGTCGACAGTGTATCTTCAATATGAGCTTTGCGGTTTATAGATGAGTTTATATCCAGTGTGATTTAATAGACTGAATGTCCAATAGCCATTTTTAAGATGTGTATAAATGGAAGTTGTGTCTATAGAATTATCCGTATGCTTATGATTCCCCTCTTTCTCATATATTTACCGCGTCATTCTTGAACATAAGTTTTTTTTACAATCTGCAGAGATTTATCCCGAAGTGTGAACCTATGGCATTTCGTTCCTTAGTTACTTCCAAGCGACATTATATTTCAGCTTCTTGAAAGCCATTAAAAGCCTATAAGGACTGGTATCATATATCCCCTCCTTTTATTATTTTAGCTTCGTGTGGTGGAGGATCTGACTTCCTCGGTCTTTTTTCATAACTCAGATTTGCTACTTCAGGTTCCTGCTTTGCGGTGTGTCATTGAACCATTTCCGTGTTTGTGTATTTACTTAACTGTATATATTGTGTTGACCAGAGAGAGCCTCATACTCGTAACTCCCCGTCTCTTGGTCAGTTTTTTTTTTTTCATTCAGTAACAAATAGTCATATATTTTTTTAAAACTATGAATACATTTACCAGTTACGATTCCTTCAGTTAACGGATTCCGATTATCAACCATTCTTACACTAGAAAAATACTTCCTGACTAAAACTTTAAGAGTCCAAGTAAGCAGGAATGTATTTTCTCTGTAGTTCCTCCATACTTTTGCAAAATATGCTGCGTCTCTCCTTCCCTTTTTTGAAGACAGAATATGAGAGAGAGAGAGAGAGAGAGAGAGAGAGAGAGAGAGAGAGAGATGAATTACATATAACATGTTTTCCTCAATTATGAAAGTCAAGAAATTGAATAAGAAGTTTTATATATATATATATATATATATATATATATATATATATATATATATATATATATATATATATATATATATATGAATCATTTTTTACCCCGACCGGGACTCGAACCTAGGACTTATAATTACTAAGTCAAGGCACTACCAACTACGCACCACAGAAGGTTAAAAGGAATTCAACCTTTTAGCTTATATCTGCTATACTTAGGAATGAACGCATTCCTAAGTATAGCAGATATAAGCTATAAGGTTGGATTCCTTTTAACCTGCTGTGGTGTGTAGTTGGTAGCGCTTTGAATTAGTAATTATAAGTCCTAGGTTCGAGTCCCGGTCGGGGCAGAAAATGATTCATGTTTCCACATATGTAATGTGCTTAATTGGTAATTGTATAGCCCGAATGAGATTGGGAATTGAATTAAATGCGAAAATGAAGCCACGAGTGAGGTTGGTGAATCTGTAATGTGAACATAGTGGCATTCAGATAGAATGCGTTCATTCCTAAGTATAGCAGATATAAGCTATAAGGTTGGATTCCTTTTAACCTTCTGTGGTGTGTAGTTGGTAGTGCCTTGACTTAGTAATTATAAGTGCTAGGTTCGAGTCCCGGTCGGGGTAAAAAATGATTCATGTTTTCACATATGTAATGTGCTTAATTGGTTATTGTATAGCCCGAATGAGATTGGGAATTGAATTAAATGCGAAAATGAAGCCACGAGTGAGGTTGGGGAATCTGTAATATGAACATAGTGGCATTCAGATAGAATGCGTTCATTCCTAAGTATAGCAGATATAAGCTATAAGGTTGGATTCCTTTTAACCTTCTGTGGTGTGTAGTTGGCATGCACTCAGGGTAAGGATTACATCTGCCAAAACAAGTCCTTCGCAAGAAGGCAACCGTCCTAGCCCTTGGTTGAAAAGGGAGTCCGTGACGTAAAACCGGAACAATGTGCTGAATTGGTTATATATATATATATATATATATATATATATATATATATATATATATATATATATATATATATATATATCATCATACTCATACATACATACACTATATATATATATATATATATCATCATATATATATATATATATATATATATATATATATATATATATATATATATATATATATATATACATATATATATGCACATATATATATATATATATATATATATATATATATATATATATATATATATATATATATCATATATATATATATCATATATATATATGTGTGTATATATATATATATATATATATATATAGTATATATATATATATATATATATATATATATATATATATATATATATATATATATATATATATAAAACCAAATAAACACATTACATATGTGAAAACATGAATAATTATTTACCTGTAAAATGAACCTTCTGTGGTGTGTAGTTGGTAGCGCCTTGACTTAGTAATTATAAGTCCTAGGTTCGAGTCCCGGTCGGGGTAAATAATGATTCATGTTTTCACATATGTAATATGCTTATTTGGTTATTGTATGACCCGAATGAGATTGGGACTTGAATTAAATGCGAAAATGAAGCCACGAGTGAGGTTGGGGAATCTGTAATATGAACATAGTGGCATTCAGATAGAATGCGTTCATTCCTAAGTATAGCAGATATAAGCTATAAGGTTGGATTCCTTTTACCCTTCTGTGGTGCGTAGTTGGTAGCGCCTTGACTTAGTAATTATAAGTCCTAGGTTCGAGTCCCGGTCGGGGTAAATAATGATTCATGTTTTCACATATGTAATGTGCTTATTTGGTTATTGTATGACCCGAATGAGATTGGGAATTGAATTAAATGCGAAAATGAAGCCACGAGTGAGGTTGGGGAATCTGTAATATGAACATAGTGGCATTCAGATAGAATGAGTTCATTCCTAAGTATAGCAGATATAAGCTATAAAGTTAGATTCCTTTTAACCTTCTGTGGTGTGTAGGTGGTAGCGCCTTGACTTAGTAATTACAAGTCCTAGGTTTGAGTCCCGGTCGGGGTAAATAATGAGTCATATATATATATATATATATATATATATATATATATATATATATATATATATATATATATATATATATATACAATGGCTAGAATAGGTGGAAATGTCTTGGAATGGATAAAAGCTTACTTAGAAGGAAGGGAACAGAGGGTTAGAGTATGACCCTCAGAGTCTGAATGGAGACGAATTAGTAGTGGAGTTCCACAGGTTTCAGTTTTAGGGACACTTTCGTTCCTTGTATATGTAAATGACCTACCAGAGTCTGTAAATTCATTCATGAATATGTTTGCAGATGATGCAAAGATTGTGAAGAAAGTAAGAAACAAGAACAATGGTAGAGAACTTCAGGATTTTTTTTTTTTTTTTTTTTTTAAATTTAACCTTTATTTCCATTTCATTACAATGGGTATTCGTCAGCCAGGGCAAGCCCCAACCCCCCACTGTGATGTCCAACCACAGCAGTTCCTGCCAGTAAACAGCTTAAACTCTCGGTCTTGGACGGGGACCGATCTTTCGACCTCGTGAATGCGAAGCCAGCGCGTTACCACTGTACTGCATGAGTGGTTAGAAAAGTGGCTAATGAAATTCAATACTTCAATATTAAAGGTAATGAGAATGGGTGCAAGTGCAAGAAGGCCCAAGCTTGACTACTCGGTGGCTGAAGTACAATTTCAAGAGACAGAAAATGAGAGAGATCTAGGAGTAAACATACTGGCAGATTTGTCTCCAGAAATGCATATAAATGGCATAGTAAGGGCAGCATATGCTTTCTTAGCAAATGTAAGGGTAGCCGTCAGGCACGTGGACAAGGAAATGTTCAGAAATATTTATGTAACCTATGTGAGGCCAAAGTCTGAATATGCAGCCCCCTTTTGGAATTCGCACTTGAAAAAGCACTTAGTTAGGCTGGAAAATTTTCAGACATGCCACGAAACTGGTGACAGAAATACGTAATCTCAGTTATGATGAGAGGTTGGGGGAATTAGACTTACTATCATTCGAAGCTAGAAGAATGAGGGGGGATATGGTGACAGTCTTTAAATTCCTTCATGGTTATAATAGAGTGGATAGGGATCGATATTTTGATATGGTTGGCAATAGAACTAGAGGCCATAGTTTGAAGCTTCGTAAGAAAACTTCTTTGCAGGATGTAAGGAAGTACTTTTTTAGTGTAAGCGAGGAGGTAGTTAATGCCAACTCAATCCATAGTTTTAAGGATAAGTATGATAAGTATCACTAAGTACAAAATGGAACCGATCAGGAGACGGGAAGATACGAGCATTGGGCTCTTTCCCGTAATCACAATTAGGTAATCACACTAAGCGCAAAAGCTGTCTGCCTATG
Source organism: Halocaridina rubra (assembly GCA_037179515.1). Lineage (NCBI taxonomy): Eukaryota > Metazoa > Arthropoda > Malacostraca > Decapoda > Atyidae > Halocaridina > Halocaridina rubra. Next base: position 53,142 of record JAXCGZ010011491.1, read on the forward strand.
TACTGAGGTAAATTTTCAATTGGTTATACTTTATCGACTCGCAGCGTTCTATTGCTCTTTGTTATGGTAATCCCATCCTTACTTAATCCTTGTTATAAAACACTTGTCAGGATCAGTAATAGTTTAGGAGGAGTGTCTTACGTAGGATCTTCGTTCAGTGTGGTAAGACCTTAAACGTGTTTTCTTTTTCACTCTCTTCAATCATAGCATCAGCTCTGTACGAAATAATTTACTTTGCGATATGCCTACTCAAATTCAAAATTAAAAAAAAAATTATGGGCATAATAGGCCTCCATCTTTGTTTCTCTTTGCTTTGTGTATTTTTCGTGCCCAGGCCCGATGAGGGCTGTTTTATTTTATTATTTTTTGGCCCGTCCTGGTGTCACAATCATAAAAAAAAAATTACATCAAATGGAGCTTGTTAGCAAGCTAACAATCCCACCCCACAACTATAAAAAAAATATTAAAAAAAATATCTGTTCTTCAAAGCAAGCAGTAATAACAATGAAAATTACAATAATATTGACAATCCTAATAATAATACACAATATGAGAATTGGTCATTTCACTTACTATCCTATCTCAGTTATAGCAAATACATACATATACCGTGGCTGTTTCCCCTTTAAAAGTGGGGGTAGCCGACATCAAAAAAGAAACAGTTTGGAGAGCAGTTATACTCCCCTCTACTCTCCCTCTTCTTTGATGCCTCACAGGAGGTTGGTACAAGGAAGGGGGGGGATTCCTAGCAAATATGCTGAAAAAAATAAACTAAACTAAATTCTAATGTCAACCTTAGAAAATATTTTCATGATTCGTTTAATCATATTGTTATTTATAAAATAGTCAAAAATACTATCACACCTGAACTCGTTTAGACCAATACATTCCATTATATAATGATACAGAGTATAAAATTTTTCTGATCGTCTCTCGGTATATAATGGTTTCTTCTTCTTCTTCTTCTTCTTCTTCTTCTTCTTCTTCTTCTTCTTCTTCTTCTTCTTCTTCTTCTTCTTTTTTCTTTCTTTTTTATTTTTTATTTTTATTGTCCTTTTCTTGTTCTTTCTTTTTTCTTTTCCTTTTCTTTTTATTTATATTTTTATTTATTTTTCTTATATTTCTTTTTTTTCTTTATTTTTTCTTTTTCTTTTTTCTTTCTTTTCTTTTTTCATTTTTCTTTTTCTTTTTTCATTTTTCTTTTTCTTTTTCTTTTTCTCATTTTTTTCTTATTTTTTTTATTTCTTATTTTTCTATTTCTGTTTCTTCTAATAACTGTTGTTATTGTTGGGACGGAGCGATGGGGCTAGGAATTACCTCCTCAGTATTTCTCTTCACGCAAATAGTCAAGGAGTTTTGCTTTTACTCAGCCACCCCATACTAATAAGGGGAAATATGGTTCTTTTATGTAGGATAAAAACTATTATTATTATTATTATTATTATTATTATTATTATTATTATTATTATTATTATTATTATTATTATTATTTTTATTATTATTATTATTATTATTAACACTTCAGATAGGGAAAAAACTTTTAAAACGCGTTCATATTCATCTGGTAACATCGGAGAATGTGACTACGAATACCGACTAATTGGTATAGAATGACCTACTACCAACCCCTGAGGAAGATAGTATGTTCGGCAAGGTATATCTTGTAATATAGATTCGTATTTCAAGAATTCGAGTATAACATTTACGCTTTTCTTACGCAAAGGCATATATATAGTCCTGATTGACATGCAGGATAAATAACGATTCATCATCATAAAGACCCAACTGTCTTGGCTATTGGCTTTTTACGCTGTTTCGCTAAACGAATAGACATTATGTAACACCGAATCACTTTGAGCTCATTTATTTCAATATATCTACATTAAAAGAATTGTAATCCTTGTATTACCTAGCCTGCTGGCTAGTACAGTGGTAACGCGCTGGCTTCGCATTCACGAGGTCGAAAGATCGGTCCCCGTCCAAGACCGAGAGTTTAAGCTGTTTACTGGCAGGAACTGCTGTGGTTGGACATCACAGTGGGGGGTTGGGGCTTGCCCTGGCTGACGAATACCCATTGTAATGAAATGGAAATAAAGTTTAAAAAATATTACTGTGACATTCCTTCTAACGCTGCATGTTTTTTAAGAAAGTTAGATTGCGCTGAGCTGTGAAATTTAACAAGTATTTAATCTCTCTCTCTCTCTCTCTCTCTCTCTCTCTCTCTCTCTCTCTCTCTCTCTCAACAAGCTCCATTTGATGTAATTACCTATTATGTCAATAATTTTTTGTAATTGAAGTTTCTCTCTCTCTCTCTCTCTCTCTCTCTCTCTCTCTCTCTCTCTCTCTCTCTCTCTCTCTCTCTCTCTCTCTCTCTCTCCATTAATTATATTGAATTATACATATATTTTCTGTATGTTGCTGTATAATTCTGTTTGTGCATTCTGCGTTTCTCTGAGCTTTACTTTTGCATATAATGTACTCTGTGCTGCCATACTGTGAGTTGTGTGTTAGTATGCAGCAATGTTTTATCAATGTGTACACCTCCCTGTAAACTATGTTCAATTCTTGGTTTTGTATCCATTTGAAGTATTATTTGTATGAACTCATGTAATGTCTGACGCCTTGGCGCAATAAATTAATAAAATAAAATAATAATAATCTCTCTCTCTCTCTCTCTCTCTCTCTCTCTCTCTCTCTCTCTCTCTCTCTCTCTCTCTCTCTCTCTCTCTCTCTCTCTCTCTCAATGAGCTGACTTGATGCGTATATGTGATGGCAATAGGTTTTCTTTTCTTGACTTTTACAATGATTTTGTCATTTCATACTTCTCGGGTTGGTTATTAGAAGATATTTCTGTTGTTTCCGAATGATTATCTTGATAATCTTCTCAAAATAGAAAATGTTAATATTACTAAATAAATATAATAGCAAAAATAATATGATGATTTCATTTTTGCTTATTGTTAAGGCAGTTTTTAAGGAAAAGCCCCATCGCGATACATTCTGATGAGGGGTCAACAAACTTTCGCCTAGTGTTGGACTATAAAATTCCCACTGAAATTATATTATCAACTTTTTTCAGCGAATAGAACTGCAGAATAAGCATTTTAAAACAGCCATTTCTATTCCTGAGCTTATTATGGTGATTTCTCATCTAATGATGCACTTGCTCGCCCTGTTTAGTTGATGGGTATTACTGCACGTATGGTACCACGACCCTCTGCTAGAAGAATTTTTGACAAATTTGTCATTGCTTTGAGAACTTTTTTTTTTCTTTTAAGATAATATATGGTAAATTAACACCATTTTATATTTCATACAAAACCAGAGGTTTGTTCATTTGCCAATTCTCGAAGGCTGTTTTCTAACCCTTTAAAGTAAAGCTTTTATGTACTTCACATCTGACAAGTTACAACACTTGCCATCTCTGTTTCTCTTTATATTTTCCTCGTGTCCAGGTTCGATGAGGATAAATTTATTTTAATTTTGTTTTTGGCCTGTCCTGGTGTCACAATAATTAAAAAAAAAATAGGACATTGCAGAGGACGGTACGCCATGCTCTGCAGCATGCTACGGTGTTATTTGAAGTACGAGTATTCAAGGCTAATCCGTTGTTTATCTGTCTCTGAAATAACATTAAAAAAGTATTCTGAATACAGTGGCGATAGTGTCAACATATAGACTCCTGATAATGTCTATTTTTATGACTAGTATTATCTTGTTCACACTTCAATTAAGGATATTGAATCTTACGTAATACATTGCAAGAGTGAACGCTCAAGGCGTAGCATCTCAGTTTATAGTGAGGCTGTCTGTAGTCTTGAATACACCTCTTCGTGCCTTGTCTTAAATTCAACTTGTTAATAATACTTTCCCTCCCCTTGTGCAACAGATGTACTCACAGGTAATTTTTTGTTTGAACTTTATCCAAGGGGCTAAAGAGAGAGTGCTTGAAGTGAATTTATAGCTTTTGGTGAATGTATGTGCTTTGACTTGGCCATCCTACTCACAAGGGGATTACGGTCATTTCATACGTGTCTATGTAATCGTTCACGCATATTATATATATATATATATATATATATATATATATATATATATATATATATATATATATATATATATATATGTATATATATATATATATATGTATATATATATATATATATATATATATATATATATATATATATATATATATATACGTGTGTGTGTGTGGTGTGTGTGTGTGTGTGTGCGTGCGTGTACTTATCATTTATGTACTTGACCTCAATATTCAAGGATATAAATTTTTTCCTCCTCATAAGAATAGCAGTGAGATGGAGAGGAAATCGATCAAGATCTCAACGTGATAAGATTATAATGTCGGCCGTGTTACTTATAAGATAGCATATTATTACGTAAATAATACATTTGATTCATTAAACTGATAAGCGATATCGGTGTAACGAGACAAATTATTAGTAAGAGATACTTATTAAATAATTATATATAAATAGAATTGTTTATGGTGTGGTATTTTCAAGGTCAACTACAGGACATGCGTAACCGGCTCCCGTTACAGCTCGAGGTCAAGAAGATACTGCTTCACTGTCTTCATAGAGAGGGTCGGCCGTAAGAGGGATGCTACTATCGTTTCCTTCTATATTCCCAAATGACTTGGCGAAGAAATGCAATACGAGCCATCTGTGGGAGTCGGAAATAAGACCTCCAGCATAGGAGCAATAAACCGAGTTCCTAGATTTTACTAAAAAAAAAAAATAATAATAATAATAATAATAATAATAATAATAATAATAATAATAATAATAATAATAATAATAACTTATTTTAACCCAGCATTTAGTTATCAATAAAATGATAAGGTAACAAGATTTTATGTTCATTAAAATATTTTATAATTATAGTAAAAGAAGCATTAGTGTTTTATCATTATAATAAGTATGTCTAATTATTACATTGGTTAAAAAAAAAAAATTCTAGCGTTATGATTATTAATCGAAAATATGCTAAAGTCGTCAAATAACTCGAGTAATGCGTAATTGTGAAAAATGGAGGCTGGCCTATCCCGTCAATTAATAAGCCGATGTATGTAGGACGCCTATCCGAGTTACTTATCTAAAATTTCATCATCTTCATACGAAGTAGACTTGGAAAAAGGGATGATGAGCTGCTTCTGCTAGTACAATTCTTCGTTTCATTGGAGGAAGGTTGTGGGTGAATGGTGTTTAGTACATTGCCTAATTTATTTTCGAAGATTTTATAATTTTAAAATATTTTCGAGTGTTTTAAGCCCTTAAAGTCAGTCATGTTTGTGTGTTTATATGTACACTTAGATAAGCAATACACTTCTTAACCATCAAACATAATCTAATATTATGTAATAGTTGAGACGTTTGTTCGCTGTATACGGGGATTAAGTTTGTAATGCTCCGGATTAGTACAAATCCTGCCGCTTAAGCATTTCCTGACGTAGATGGTCATGTAGAACACACCGTGTGACGAAATGTTGCCAAGACACGTGACATTTAATTTCATTCCTAGTCGTTTTTCATAGTTTATTTCTTTTGATGTTTCTGATATCACAGCCAATAGACATTATCTGCTTATTGATAGAGAAAAACGTGCATGTTTCCTTGGAGAATGTCAAGATATGTATATTTTATTGTAAATCCGATGTCAATTTAAGATATTTTTATGTATATATACTTGAGTCATAGTATGATAGTTATGTCATATAAGAACGAAGAGTAATTTTGGCCGCACGAAGTAAATTCAGGTGGTTTTTGGTAGTGCTAAGGTGAGGAGAGGATCAACTTGTATACGGTAACAGTATGTTAACTTATTAAAGTGCTGGAATTATATGTGTTTTGGGGAGGTTAAGGTTATCCTTTTAACTGTAGTGCGGGGTGTAGAAACAGACAAGAGCCCCCCCCCCAACCTATCATTCATATTGGCATAAGAAATAAATGTTTGTGCTATGAGTGCCACATCAGATAATGAAAGCTAGTTGAAAAAGGCTTGTTTCACAAGTCCTGTAGATTGGGACTTTATTAATAATGCCCATTAGAAAATATATTCAAGCTATAAAACTTCGTAATAAGCCAATATGATATAGATACTACAAGGCTCAATGCGAGGGAAAGTTCACATTTATTGTTTGATAGTAGCCACCTAGGTAGTTATAGAGGTTTTTAGGTGCAGTAATCCATAGGTAGAACTTTATATTATAGGACCTTCAGGACAAGTCTGGTTAGGATAGGTTAGGGTATATAGTTCTTTGATTTTAAAAGGTGGTAAAACAACCCACTTTCTCTTTGAAGTACAAATAGCTGTGATGGTGAAGGTCATATACTGTAAAACATTATCAAAACTGTATAGGAAAAAAAACACCTATTGACTGTAGAGTATTTAGAGTATTTTACTTAGGAAATTTACAATTTGGCAGTGTACTGGAGAAAATTATGATTACCGATTTATTAAATAATTGAATTATCATTAAGTTTAGTATACTGTATTCGTATTATCTCATGCATAATGTAAAAGTAACTCCGTGTCATTATTAAACATTGATGTTGAAGGTACTGTATATGGAGTTACAGTTTCTTCCATGTTAAATTCAGTTCAGAGTGCAAATTGTGAGGATACATGTTGAAAGCAAGCTGTTTTCACAAACTATACCAACTTCTGTGTTTATTTCTTGGCTTTGGAGATGTATCTTTTTAAAATATGCATGGAAATGCAGTACAAAAAGCTGACAATAATTAACAGTGATTACTGAATGTGAATTGAGCGAAAATGTGACATTGAATAATACCTGTATTTTCTTTGTATTTTGCCTAATGTAGTGGAAAGTTGTGATTCTGCTTTGTTATTTAATATTTTGACCCTTTAATTTCGTTTTTATACGTGGGGAGGAATTATCTGTGTGAATCTTGCAACAGTATTATATGCACTGCTTCCACTAGTACAAGCTTAGTTTACCCTAAATCTGGACAAAAATTTCCCTAAATCCATATTGATTACCCTAAACGTAATGAAATTCATTATTTTTTTTTATTTATTTATTATTATTATTATTATTATTATTATTATTATTATTATTATTATTATAATTATTATATACTCAACGTAGATATCACTCTCATCATCATTCTCTGATTACCCTAAGAAAGAAAATTGTTTGGATCTTATAGAGAATAGTAACACCACGGTGCTCTGAGGTTATTTATATTTACAAGGCAAGTCACTTAACCTAACAGTTTATAGGATTATTTATATGAGGTTCATGGGGTTACCTACCTTTAAAAGATCCATTTCTTTACACTATCAGAATGAATCGCTTAGTGTAAATAATGAATAGCTGGTCAATAAAGCTGTTAGTGTCAAAGTATTATATTATTTCTGGAGTGAATATAGGGGATATATATATATATATATATATATATATATATATATATATATATATATATATATATATATATATATATATATATATATATATATATATTTTGCACGTACGAATTGATGAATTTTTACGACTGGAAAATATTAGCATTGGGGCTTTTGAAAATCTCACATGTACTTTGCTTGCCTAATATTTTATAGTTTTTGTGAGTAAGGTACTCTTCTGGGAGGTGGTTTCATCTAGGATTGTTTTTCTCGTGGAAGGTGCATATAAATACTGTATTGAACTTTGAAGTCTCCTTATATTCTAAGGTAACTGAAATCATCATTCTTGAATTCTTTGGATTTATATATTTTTATCTCTTTCAGGCCTTGAAGTAGCTGATGAGAAATGAAAGTCAAATAATATGAAATGGAAAGGCGGTAGACCTCATATTTGCAGAGTGCATATCACAGATTTAAACTAAGAATCTCATCTTCAAAGTACAAAATTTTTGTTGGAACAAAAAGTGTTAAAATATTGACCTAAAAATGGAGGAAGAAAACACATATTTCGGTGTAGTAGATTATGTCATTTTTGCCTTGGTTTTGGCTACCTCTGCATCCATTGGCATCTACTTCAGATTTACGGGAGGAAAACAAAAAACCTACAAGGTAAACTACTAAGATTCAGTCCTTAATGATAAATTATTTTCTTCAAAATTCATAGGAATTGTCATTGTTGTAGTAAGAACTGTATTTAAAGGATAGAGTACTTGCTTGATGTTCAGTTTCAGTTTTAATAAATAATTATTACATACTGCAAAGAAAAATTTATTAATGCCGTATTTAATATTTAAATAAATATTAAAAATAAATTTATCCAAAAAATTAACCACTTTTGATATATATATATATATATATATATATAATATATATATATATATATATATATATATATATATTATATATATATATATATATATAGAGATATATATATATATAGTATATATATATATATATATATATATATATATATATAGAGAGAGAGAGAGAGAGAGTAAAAAAATGCGAAATACACGAATAACGCCCGCCCCAAAAATTCGGATTTTTTTTTTTATTTTAGTAAATAATCAGTGGCCTCGGAGGCACTATTTTGCCATGTGCTTCAGTGTCTCTTTACCCAGCATACTGCGTGGATATATCGCTTGTTCTGTGTGTTTGTTAAGGTTTGTATATCATCAGGGAAAAAGCATGCAAGAGCACATCAGCTGATATGGAGGCATCAAAACTTTTGCACACATCCTTCTCCTCTTCTACCGCTTAATGCGATCGGATATTATGGAGAGAATGGAAAAAATGCTAAGTACATGGATGAGCATTAAGAACAAATGCAAACAAACTTGCATTATAATATCGTCAGGGAAAAAGCGTCCGAGACTGCATCAGCGGTAAAATGTTTCCAGATAGAGGTTTGTTCCCCCGCATCCTCCTCCTCTTCTACCGCTTAATGCGATCGGATATTATGGAGAGAATGGAAAAAATGCTAAGTACTTGGATGAGCATTAAGAACAAACAGCAAACAAACTTGCCATATAATATCGTCAAGGAAAAAGTGTGCGAGACTGCATCAGCTGATACGAAGGCGGCAAAACTTTTGCAGATAGAGGTTCGTTCTCACGCATCCTCCTCCTCTTCTACCCCTTAATGTGATCAGATTTTATGGAGAGAATGGAAAAAATGCGAAGTACAGTGTGTGGATGAGCATAAAGAACGAACAGCAAACAAACTTGCCATATAATATCGTCTGGGAAAAAGCGTGCGAGAGCAAAAACGCATTGATAGTGGTTCGTTCTCCCGCGTCCTCCTCCTATTTTACCGCTTAAGTTATGTGCTCACTGCCACCATGCACGTCCCAGTGTATGCCTGTTGCCCACCGCATAATAGTGTATGTTAATTTGCTTGCTGTGCAGTAAATCTGAATATCTTTTCAATAAAAATAGCTACAGTACAGGTCTTTCTGCTTTGTTATGTACTTGTAAAATATGTTTTACTTATCTTATATCTTTGGCATAGTGTGTCTATGTATGGTTGTGAAACGTATCTATGCCCATTATCATTGTTTCTTATGGAAAATGACTTGTTACATTACGCGATTTTTGCATTACACGTCACTTCTGAGAACCTCTCTTTGAATTATTTCAAGAACTGGGTGTATATAACTGCAGCTCCCTTACTTGTAAACAACCGAGTTATGAACATTCACAGATACGAACAAAACCTACCCATTATATACCCATGTATTAATGTAATATTATTACATTATTATTACTGTAATAATATTCATAAATACTGTATTCTTTATTTTATGTGGTAGTTAAGTGTCTTTAGCCTTATGCCACCGTCACACATTCAAGATTCTCGTTACGACAGCGCCAAAAATAGCATTTTTGGTGCAGTCATGACATTTGGTCATGATTACCGGTCCATCAAAACAGCATCAAGATGAACCTATGACCGTAACGACAAGATCACAACAGCGCTGTGACAATGTCACGATTTGCGGAATTTCGAAATTTAACGGTCATTTTTGCTGTCACGACAAGTGACGATGGGCAAGATAGTCACGACGGTGTCATGTCGGTGTCATGATAACATCACAATTACCCCACTGGGCTTGAAATATAAATATATTTCTTCTCGAACTTTATATTTTATCCTATAACATCATATATATATATATATATATATATATATATATATATATATATATATATATATATATATATATATATATATATATATATATATATATATATATATATATATATATATATATATATATATATATATTGTTATTAATGTTCTTTAATTGTTTTTCAGGAATATATGTTGGCCGATCAAAGCATGCCCATTATGCCTGTTGCATTTTCCCTTATGGCATCGTTTATGTCAGCAATCACCATATTAGGTGTTGCTACCGAAAATTATATGTTTGGCACCCAATTTGTGGCAATTAACGCCTCCTATATAATTGCAACTCCGCTTGCATGCTACTTATACCTGCCAGTATTCTTCCGCCTTCAGAATACAAGCGTTTATGAGGTAAATATATACATTCAGCTCTAGCATGTTAAGTTAAGTTATGTTTGGTTTAGTAGAATAGTGTAATAATAGTCTTGGCTTCCAGGTGTTTCCAGATTTTTTTTCAAACATTGTTAAATGTTGTATTCTTTATAGTCAGGTTTAATGAAATGAAGGGCATGTACTCTATAAAGTTACACATTTTTAGGAATTTTTCTGAACTTTTAACAAAATGGTTGCTAGTATCCATCACATTTGAACACTGGGAAGGTCTCGGGTGATAACTTTAAAAAAAATAAGAATTTTAAGGTGTAAATACCATAGTTCACTTGATTTTTTTTTTTTTTTTCCAGATTTTTTTTTACAGCAACAAAGTCTCTTTCAGAATAATAGATGATAATGCCAGGCATATATGTAATGTGCCAACAAATTCTAGAATATACATGGGAACATTTTCACATTGTTCATCATGGTTTTAAAACCTTGTCATAATTTCATTTACACAGCTCCATACTTCACGTGAAATTTTGTGCATGCACATTGGCCTGAACGACCTTTTGTACTCTTGCAGCGCATTTAACTAACTAATGACAAGCCCTAAAAACTACTGGTAGCGTAGTCCATATGGGAGCCAGATCTGTATGACCTTGCCCATTATCCAATCCCAACCCTCTGGAGATGGTTTTTATTGCTTAACCAATTTACAGGTGTTCTGTATCGCTTCTTGGTGAGCTGCACTGTACATTCACACTGATTGCTGCACTAAAGCATTTTTGGATGCTGATATCTCTATCAGTTTGATTTTCTGATGGAACATCTATTTAAATGTATCTTGTACATTATTCAAATGGCTAGTTTTTCCCGAGCAAAGAACTGTCTATCTATCTAGTGAGTGAAAATTTATCTTTATCTGCATCTAGATTGGTGTATGGATTATTGGTCTTAAAAATAAATGCCTCTCTGACTTCAGGAGTGGACTTCCAAGCTTCCACCAATGACCCTTTCTTTTTAACATAAAATGCTGTCTAAATTTTGCAGCCTGTGAAACCGTGGAACATGCATATGGCTATTTATTTCTTGTCATTAATAGCTGCTACTTTGGAATTCTCATGGAGATAACTACTTCCGTGCTTGAAATATCCTCTGTACACCTGCTGCTGGGTGTAAGATATGCAAACGGTTGAACTTACCAATCAAAATATCATTTATAAAAGGTATTCCTTAGCATGACCCAAGCACATGTTAATCATTGTGCATGACCATACATTCTAGTTTCCTCTAATGTTGGTATGTAATGGCTGGTTCTTCTGTTGACAGGCTTTTCTCCTGTATAACAATGGCCTATCTGTCAGGTATAGCAGTGACCGCCTTGTCAGGAATAACGTCAGTACATGCCAGCTTGACTTATAGGATTGCTAAGAGCTATTGTTTAATCTCTGGATCACACAAAGTCTTGGCAGTTTCTTGAAATTTTCTCTAACTGCCAACTTTCCTCTTATATTCTTTGACTCCATTTCTTTCATTTAGATTCACAGATACTGTTTATGAAATAGGAGTTCCAATCACATCTGTTCTCTTTATAGTTTCAGTTGTTTCCCGATGGTAAGAAAGGCTCTACTGATAATATATCTGAATGTGTTCCTTGTAGATAAAAAATGCAACACAGCATTATCTATACTTTGATGCAAGAGGATCTGAGAAGTTCTGACTGAGTAAAATGTTGAAGGCAAAGTAATGGATCACACTTTTTCGTAGATTTAGCTTTCCTCTGTGAGATGGTTGATCCTTACGTTTAAAAGTCTACACACATCTTCACCTTTGTAGGCCATATGAGCTTTGGCCTTGGGCTCCTGAGTAAATGTAGAGAATTCTTTGGAGTAGGTCAGTAGGCTCAGACTTTACTGCTTAACGCTGTCATGTGTAAATAGGCCCCTCCTCATGGTGGTTGTGCTCATCTGTTTATTTATCATGTATTCTATGGAAGCCCTACTGCAACCTCTGACCTTATCACATTTTCATAATTGTTTGGTGATCATGGCCAGTAAATCCATGGCTGTAAACCTTTGAGTGATTCTTCACTCAGAGTACTAGGTTCAGTACAATATCCCAGTTCAGGGGATCTTCTATTTACATCGGTTCCATTCCTGAAAAGTGTCATAACACGATTTTCATTATAAGTCTGAACACACGTAAATACGAACCTAAGTCCCCCACCTTTGTTAAAAGTAAATAATATAAAACACCGAAATATAATCTAAGACATAAAAATAGTAAAAGCACACTTTGCAGTATTGCTTATCTTTACTCATGTGGTTGGCTTGCACCCTAGAAGGGGCGTTGCAATGGAGGGAGAGACAGGTTATAAGGAGGAGGAAGCTGGAAAGGCAGATAGTGAAGAGACTGGGGCAGGTGAGTCTGGAGAGGCAAGAGAACTTGCAGCAGATGCTGGAGATACTGGGCCAGGTGAGTGTATAGAGGCATCTGAGGTAGAGGGCACAGGATATGTTGGTGAGGCTCAACCATCACAAAAAATTGGTTGAGGCGAGTCTGGAAGGATGCCCTCTTCTTCTCCTCCTAAATTTCCTTGTAACACCGCAGGCAATCCGTGACCCCTCTGGCGACCTTTTTATACTTGGCAGTATTGGGATTCTGAGCCTCAAGCTTCACCAGCCTATTCTCTATCAGGGCAGAAGCTTTTTTCAAGTCCCTGCATGTGTATCTCTTATACTTTGGGCTTGGTATTTCTTTCTCCCCTACAACCATCTGCTTCTCCAGTTGACTGAGGTCCTCAGGAGATAATTCTTCTCCATGAGATTCCAGCAGATCTATTACATCATCAGGCCCCGCCTCCAACCTGAGCTTCTTACTCAGGGCAACAATGTTCTTGGTGACAGCCTCAACTGTCTCCTCAAAGCCATGGCAGTCATTCACAAACTGGGGTCACACTTTCTTCCATACCCCACTCAACTTCGTCTGCTTAACTTCCTCCCAAAAATAAGCAATATTTTTTACTGCATGAAGAATATTACACGACTCCCAAAACTCCGTGAGAGTCAAGTCCTTGTCCTTTTCAGTTGCCCTGAGAGCCATAGCAATTGTCCTTCACAGGTAGTAGGCCTTGAAGAAGGCAATGACACCCTGATCAAGTGGCTGTAACAATGCACTGGTATTAGGTGAAAGGTAAACCACCTAGCTATTAGGATAAAAATCATCCAAATAGACAGGGTGACCAGGGGCACTGACCAGCACTAGTAGCACTTTAAAGGGCAGACCCTTGGAATCACAGTATCTCTACACTTCTGGCCTAAAATAGTTTCTGAACCAGTCCTCAAATATGTGAAGGGTTATCCAAGCCTTCTTGTTCGACTTTCAGATGACAGGCAGGTGACCCTTCAGCTTGATGTCTCCAGCAACATTAATCCCCAAAAGCAAAGTCAGTCTCTCCTTGCTGGCTTTAAGGCCTGACGCTGTCTTCTCCTCCTTGGCGGTGTACGTATGACTAGACATACTTTTCCAGAATAAGCCAGACTCATCCACGTTAAATACTTATTCGACATGGTAACCCACCTCTCTATTTATTTTGCCATACACTGGAAACTTTTGCTGCTTTTCATCACCACTTGCAGCTTCACCTTGCACCCTTAGGTTATCCAAATTATCACAACTCCTAAAACTCATAAACCAACCCCTATTGGCCACAAACTCTTCACTATCACTCTTTTTTCCCCTTTTCCCGGCATTGAACAGTCTTTTAGCTTTTCCGGTATCAATATAAGGCTCACTGGGATACGCCATCGATGCTGGTTATCTAGCTGAAGCACTAATAACCTATCCATTTCAGTCATAAGGCCAGTTCACTGCTTAGTAATCACAGTGATATCATAGGAGCAGAACCTCTCACATGTGTAAGGATGCGATCTCTATCCTTGATGATCGCTGCCATTGTCAAATGGTTTAACCCCATTGAGCGGTCAACGTTCGTAGCAGTTTCTCCTTTTTCCAGGCGTTTTACTATTTTTACATTAATTGCCATGGCGATGGCTTTCCTTTTCTTAGTTGCACTGCCATCAGAAGAATCACCAATATACTTGGGAGGCATAGTGCAGGTCAATAACAAGCCAAACCAATGAAAGAGCTTACTGTATAACTATAAAGACAATATGACGTACGAGAGTGAACTGAGTGACGCTTCTTCTTCTTCTCAGTCTAATGTCTTGTGATGACATATTCTTTTGCCACGGTCAACAAAGTTTTTGCATGAAGATCGTATATAAGGCTATGTATTTGGTAATTTTGTAAATACGTTAAATTTAATTCCTTCAAGTAATCAAATACACTCACCTCTTGGAACAACGTGAGGATTTGTTCTCAGAAGGTACGTGTAGTGTAAAATTTGCGTAATGTAACCAGTCATTTCCCATAAGAAACAATGATAATATGCATAGATACGTTCCACAACCTCACATAAACACACTATGCCAAAGACATAAGTTAAGTAAAACATATTTTATAAGTACATAATAAAGCAGAAAGACCTGTAATTATTTATATTAACATACAAATAGTATACAGCATAAAAGATATACAGATTTACTGTATAGTAAACAAATTAACGCACTCTATCATGTGGTGGGCAACAGGCACACACTGGGACGTGCGTGGTGGTGGTGAGCAAGTAACTAAAGCGGTGGGAAAAGAGGAGGAGGGTGCGGGAGAACGAATCTCTATCTGCAAACGTAAACAGATAAAATAAAAATAAAATATAACCAAAGCAAGAATAAAAAACTTAAAAAAAAAAAATCATTATGCAATGCCTGAATATAAAACACATTCTACTCACTCTATATACGGTGAGCAACAGGCATGTGACGAGCGTGGTGGTGGTGAGCACTTGTACTCTCACCACGCTCAAGGTTTATTGCTTCTCACTCTTTTTGGGAGTATTCCCCAATACATTTAAGAAATGCCGTCTGTTTGTGCTTAAAGCCTTATAGGATATGATGTAGAGATAGAATATATATAAAATTTCAATTATTGACAAAAAACATTTTTTCCTTCATATTTGTAATGCATTTGAAAAAATATCTCATATTAGAAAATAATTCTTGTTAAGCATAACCCATATTAGGCTAATATCTTATATGTATCAAGTTTAATTAGATGATCATTATATGCTCATTGGCTTGGATTGTATCAGAAAATATATGATTTGTGACTCCATAACCTATACATTAATTATGTAGCTTTGGAACTTATGAAAAAATTTTGCAACAAATATTATTTGTTATTGTACAAATAATTAGGTTGTTGAGGAAGTAGTTTTCATATTGAATGGAGCACGAACATTATGCATACCATATATTGGCTACTTAAAATTGCAACAATGCATTGTTTTCATGGATCCTAGTAAAAGATTGAAGTATTTCACAGATATAACTTCAAAACTATAGTGAGCTTTAACCATTGTGTTCCTAATTTGTCGGAGTTCAACCCTAAACTGCCTGAAAGCATAGTTGTTGTAGCCATAAGTTATTCAGAGAGAGCTGATTTATATGCTTACATAATTTGTAGGTAGTGCTTTCCTTGTAAACAAACACCGGAAAATAAATCTTCCCCTGCTTATATTATGATTTGACATGAGGGCTCTGGAGGTGCATTGCAGTCATGATATGAGGATCATGGAAGCCGAGCAGTTATTATGATCAACTTGGGAGTTAACAGACCCATGATTGAACCCACCGTGTGGCAATAGAAAGGACATCAACCCATAATTCCCCAGCCACCGTCTTGTTTCTAACTGCATAATTTGGATTAATAGTGACATTAATAATAAATAAAAAAAATAAAAAAAGTGATCGCTTGTGCCTGCTGACAAGGACAATCCTTGCAAGATTGTAAGGTGCACAGCCAAAAAATGCTTTCAGTAATGATAGCCCCCCTTTAACAAAGATAATGGCAAAAGTAGACTAATTTTTATGGAATTTTTATTTTCTTATATAGTTGAATGTAATCTTGGTGACTTAATCTTTTTCTTCGATTTAAATAACTGAAAATTGTTTAGAAAATTTATCCATATTAGGTGTTTATGTTTACATATACATTCATTGCTGGATTTACCATATAAATCTATATTTATTGTAAAAGATATTGAATATGATGTCCGAATTTATGACATCTCTTTTTACCATTGTATGAGAAATCTTTACCAAGGCGTATCATCTTTTGTTACCAGTTTTTGTCCGTAGTGCTCCTACTGCTGCTCCTCTGTTTTACATAGATGATATAAAAGTTATTACAATAAAATAATATTTGATAACATAAGCTCTTGCTCTCCTGCTAATCAGTTATATAAATTATACATCATTTCCTCCTTATTTTTCTTGCAAGCTAACTACTGACTTGCTATTATGGTACTATTACCTTACCTTTCTGACTTTCTGCAGCCCTCCCTTCATTTAGATGTTATCCATGTGTTTAATACTCGGAATTATGCGAATTCTCATATATGCTCATTTTGCAAGTTCTTTATATAGTGGTTATCTTGGTTATTTGTACAAAACGTAGACCATAACTTACACTATAGTTTGTGTATATCACGTGTTCATATATTACGAACATAATTTTCTTGCAGTATCTTGAGCGCAGATTTGGCTTGTTAACCCGAACGTGTGCATCTTTAGCCTTCTCCCTGCAAATGGCCCTCTACATGGGCATCGTGCTGTATGCTCCAGCATTAGCCCTTTCTGCTGTCACAGGTCAGAAGCTGATATATTTAATTCAATTTTCTATAGTTTGTTACCTTCTTTGTCTGCATTATTAATATTACCATGACTAAACATTGCACTACTTCATAGACTAGAATTATTCTTTACATTTTGTGTATGCTATTCCTTAGATTATTACTATATTCATACCTTCTTAGTTGCTGGTGTTTGTACTGGGAAAATTTATTAATGACAGGCATGAAATAAGTATACAGGGTGTCCTCAACTTATGTCAGAGTTCTGTTCCTGAAACATGATGTAACCCGAATTTTAGTGTAAGTCGGAACACATTTAAATAAGCACCTATTCTAATGCAGTTGTAAAGTTTCTCCCTTTTTCAAGCATTTCACTACCTCTAATTTTACTTCCCTGGCGATGGTTTCCTTTTCTTCAAAGCACTGCCATCAGAAGAATCTGCTTTACACTTAGAAGACATAGTACAAGCCAAAATTTATCAGAAGGAAGCAAAATTATTTATTGGAGATGCGTTGTAACCAAACAGACCAAAAATTATCAAAAAAGAAGCAAAGTAATTTATTGGAGATGTGTTGTAACCACAAAACATCGTAACCCGAGGATGTAGTAAACTGAGGACCCTCTGCATTTGCTGTAGTAATGCAATATTAGTATAATTTTGTAGTTGTGCTTTTCCCAGCATATCATTAATAAGAAAAATTGTCACATTTAACATCAAAATGGAATATCTACCTCCATCCATATGGAGAGCAACACATTATGGAAGACTGCAGCGCACAGAACTGAATATGCCACCAACACAACATGCACTCCCTGAGAGCTCATTGAGAAACCTGTCCCTCCTTAGAGGATTAATGAAGTACCACGTAACTGTTTCTAGACCTCATTATTTGAAGACTAACACATGTAAGCTATTATATGATATAGTACAGCATCAGCAGTCATTATCTATCTAGGAATAATATTGCTTCGAGCTTGCAGCAAAAGTATAATACCCATTTTGAATGTTTGATCCATAATATGTATCCAGCTACTTGAATTTTTTCATGGAAACCCACCTCAAGGTGGCAAAGCTAATCTTTACATGTTTATTTTTTATGCTTTACCCTTTAACTAAGTTATTTTTTAAACTAGTTCATTAGTACTGACCATTGTATTGCTTAGTAAAATTTCCGTAAAGTTCCTAAAGTTGTTTGTTTTTGTTACACTCCAGTTTTCTTTGTCATTTTTTATTTTGGACCTGTCATATACTTAATTATAATCTTCCCTCTTTTGAATGGAAGTTCCCACTTGGTAAATGCTATGACATTGACAAAGCAGATGTTTTGTAGAGCAAATCTATATGCAGTTTCGAATGTCTTTTTTTGCATAAAGCATCCGAAAACTATTGTATATTTATATTAATTTCTAGCTGTTATGCATGTTCGGTTTGCAGGAATTACTTAATTTTGTTAAGTTCTTCCTCTATATAGTACAGTTATGGAAGATATCCCTGTGATATGTAAATGTATATTTTCTTCAGTATCCCAGGTCTTGGAAAATGTTTTTGAGGAGTCTAATGTTTATGTTTATCTTTCCATTGGACTTCACAGGCATATCATTGAATTGGTCCATTGCATCCGTTGGTGTTGTTTGTACGTTTTATTCATCGATGGGAGGCATGAAGGCCGTCCTCGTCACAGACGTCTTCCAGTCTTTACTCATGTTTGCTGCTGTTTTTGCCGTCATAACACGTGGCGTCAAGGATTACGGCGTGAGTGGTATCTTTGCTGCAGCCAGGGAAGGAGAGAGATTAGAATTCCTCAAGTGAGTGTTTTTATATAGAAGAAGGTATTGTGGTTTATAATATTTGATAACGTATGTATATTATATGTACTTGAGTTGATTTACCTTATTTGCTTGTCATTGATCTTAAGACAATTTTACATTAAGAACAACGTTGAAAATTATGAAGGAAAGCATTTGCTCTTAGTTAAGATGTTGAAGTATCTAGCATATGTATCTTCAAATGTATCTATTGGTATAACATTGTTTTTAAAGTTATATGAATCAGTTCCCTCATTCCTGAACTTACTACAGCAATGATGGTTTCAAAATCTTGGGATATATCTCGCATAGAAGAGCTTTTCATGTGTGAAATATGTAATTCATAAAGTAGCTGCTCTAAAGGGCTCTACTCACCCGATATTGATTTTCTCAGATTCGTATAAAGGTATTATTCCTTGGTCGCCTGTTAAGGCTTGGAATTGTGTTCATTTCTTTAATAGTTACATGCCAAAATGTAGTCACGTACTCTCTAATCTACTTATATGCTTCCTAGTCACTGCAGTCATTGGCATATGTCACAATACTTGAAGCTAGTGAAAACTTCACAAATTGGATTAGAGATAAACCTGGAGTTGTGTAATATATGCCATACAAAACTACTACTACTATGAACATCAGTATTTCTTAGTACAGGTCTTAAGCAATTTGCTTCGGACATCTTTCTTTGTCATTCCTCAGCTGAAGATGATTGTCGTTTTGAGGAGGTAGATGATATTAGTAATAACTGAAAACCTTATATTTTCTATTTGCCTGCATGTATTCCATTAAAATTCTCGTTTTATTGGAAGTGTAGCCAATCCAGAATCAAGTCTCTTATGGAAAAGCTGAAACATTAGTTCCAGCCATATACCCACAGTTGTCTATAAATTTTACTGGCGATGGGGATGTAGATCTCAGCTTAAAAAGACTTCAGAAATAATACGCTTTCCTATTCATCACTTTACCAAACTAGCAAAAGTTATTAGAACTCCATCGGGTATGAAGAAAAGACTCTTGGAGTATGCCTTCAGATAAAAGATTATTATATATATTCATTTACATGTATTCTCTAACTTTCTTTACTTTAACTACAGTTGGATTAACAGAATTAGCTACACCAAATATAATTCTAAGCACTATAATTTGATGTTTCTTGAATCATTGAAGTGATCTGATGCTTTCTTTTGAAATAAAAACTTATAATTTCGTGAATAATTCATCTTTGATTAGAATAATGTAACCATGGCCACTAAAAGAAAACTCTATAGAAATTGCAGTCTTTGCAAGGATTGTAGCTTCTCTCTCACAATTACACTTTAATAGCTCCTGTTCTAAGTTTTATTTTTGCTAGATTCATACTAAGCCTTTTTCCTGGCATATCATTTTCTCTAGCAATTTGCGTTTTAGACTTTCAAAACTCGTTAATTTTAAGCATTGCTTCATGCTTTTGTGTGATATCTTGGTATTAAGTTTGCACTTAGTTAAAAGGTAGCATACAATAAAATTCACAACTTTCAGTGACTTCGATGAAATACTACTGAATATATTGTATAGTTGTAGACCTGTATGAAGTGAAATAAAATTCCAGCAAAGTATGTTAATAAACCTACGTGATTAGTGATGTGATTAGAATGTATAAGGGAAATGATGGAATTTTCACGAAGAATAGATCTTCGGGTCATCGATTTTGCTTTGTGGTATTCGGTTTTTTCAACTCATTTGTTTTTTATATAGGAATAAATTTAGAGTAATTTTTGTGTACTTTAGCGAAGACTTCATGATTCATATTAATTTATCTAATATTTTTAGATAGCCGAATTAGATTTAATGAGGTTTCATTGTATATCCAAATGCAGTAGTGCAGAAAATTGGCAAAGAAATGCTTGAATCTTTGAAAGTCTCTGACTTTACTTTTGGGTTATAGGACTTTGCCAATATAAAATTCTAACCCCTTTCTTTGGGGATCCAATCAGGAGTCTCAAAACCTCAGAAGTCATGCGTGATTCCATTACAAAAAAGAAAAATGGTCATCCCTCAACAAAAAAAGGACTTTAGGACATAAAACGCAACTCTTCCTTCAGTATGAAATCACTGTCCAGGAATGGAGACCCATCTGAGGGAGTTCAGTAAGGACTCATGATTTTGTTCTTTGACATTCAATCTGATTCCAATGACCTAACATGTTAGTGAGTAAATTCCCCACCCCAATGTGGAAACCAACACAAATTGTGTCACTACTTCTGGAAAGGTCTTTAAAGGTTATGTTAAAAGAGGACGTAGTGAAACAGGAACCTCCTTTGAATCTCACTGGTTCATTCACCTCTTCAAAGAAGACCTCGGAAAGTCCTTAATAATACTTGACTTCTCAATTCATCATGGACTTTCTCAGAAGCTGGTCAGTATGATATTAAGAGAAAATGTGAATCTGATGATCCAGAGACTCCTGGACTACCAGCAACACATATATTGGCATATCATACTGTCAATAACTTCATAATTTCTGGACATCAAACTTTGAATAAAATATATGTGCTTCCAGGCCCTCCCATTCAGTCCACTTATTGCCCTAAAGATATTTTCTAATATCTCCAAAGTTTATATAGAAGCAACTTCTGGGAAAGGGGCACTGACAGCCATTGCCCTAGATAATTTACTGCTATTGAGAACGTCTGAACTGCAGAGTTTCCTCGAAAACATAGAAAAATACAAGAGAAAAGTAATAACATATAATGATGTACTGGGAGAGACCTGACGCCTGTCTCCCACAGACTTTACATGCTTGAGATTTCGATGGTTTCTGTCCATAAGAAATGTAAGTCTCCCACATTCAAAACAATTTGTTGTATTAAGGTGATAAGTCATATGTAATGAAAGCCAAGGATATCCAGATATGAAATGATAGAGGGTATGGTAAGTTTCACTTTACATGCATAGTAATCCCAATAAAATATATGCCATCTTCATCGTTAAAGAAAAGGATCAGAGGCAAAAACACAGCTAGCTTGAGATTACAAAGTGGAGACTCAGCAATATTTAGAAACCCGAACTAGTGGGTAATGGTATTTGGCTGTACTGTTGAAGTAGGAGCTCACAGCTTAAATAAATTGATAGTGAAGGCTTAAAGACCTCATGTATGGAGGAACTGTTTTATTGAGACTGTTTTCAGTCAAAAGTAGAGTTTTGGAATTTAGATAGATTTTTCAGATAGACTTATTTGCCACTTTAAGAGAACAGGAAGCAAAGTAGGTATGTTTCACCACTTGCAGAGGCTGCAAGCAAGATAGATTGAAATTGCTGTAAATTTTCTTAATATGTCTTTCTGTAAGCTATATTTAAAAGGTTTTGGAAACGTTCCTATCATGTAGAGATGGAAAACTGTGATAGCCCCTCCATGACCCAACCACTTCTGGTCTCTAGAGCATTGTGTGGTACAAATTTGAGCACTCTATTTGAAGTACTTTATTGAATGTCTGCGAGGAAAAAACACAACCAAGATTATTATCAAGACTGTCTTGAATTTCTTAGACTTTCTATTAGTATCACAGTCGCTGCACCGACCAATTCGCGAGCTACAAATCTCCACTTTGTCGAGGAAAAGCCTGAAGTTCTAAGGAAGACTACTGCGGATCTTGGGCTTTCCCAGAGAGGTCTCGGGAGTTTGTTGTGTGGTACCATCTTCCATAATGTGTTCCCTGGGTTGCTTTCAAGAACTCCATGTTGGGGGAGTCTTTTATTGGTGTAGAAAAATTTGTGTATTGTGTTGAAAGATGAGGAAATCGCCCGGGTGATCAGAGGCTCTTTCAGGTTCTCGTATTCCGTGAGGGGTAGTGTTGTGCTAATGTCACCCATGACTAGACCCGTTGAAGGAATCAGAGATCAAATATTTATGTAGGAAGAATGGACTTTACATTTAATTGTAGTATCTCACTGTAGCTTTCTGCCCCATAGCCTCTGAGGATGAAGGTCTAGACTCAAATCTGGCTACATGGTGACTGATTGACTCCAGACTGCTGGCTGATTACTCATTGCAGACAGACTAAGAGCTGACTCAGCACTGACTCATAATTCTTCTATCTTAGGCTTTTTGTGCTTGAAAGGAGGTGGAGACTGTAAGGTCCCTAGGTCTATGCTGCCCAATTACAATAAATATACATGTACAGTGATTCTCATTGGACTACAGCAAGATAGTGGTCGTGACTTATTGGGGTTACTACTTCTGTGAAAGTCCATAAGACCTGTAGATGTAGAAAACACGTGGCATTCATTGTGATTCTGGTTTTCCAGTTCCGGTGCTGAGGCCTGCAGTGGCTTAGCACATGTCCTTCTACTGGAAGCTTGTCATAAACACTCATCTACAGAATGAGGGCCAGATATACCTGACAGGAGATAGTTGAGGCAGTTTGGCCTAGTTTGATGCTCCCTCT
The DNA here is from genome assembly GCA_037179515.1 of Halocaridina rubra. Classification (NCBI taxonomy): domain Eukaryota; kingdom Metazoa; phylum Arthropoda; class Malacostraca; order Decapoda; family Atyidae; genus Halocaridina; species Halocaridina rubra. Next base: position 76,579 of record JAXCGZ010011491.1, read on the forward strand.
CTAAGTTGCAACCCTGGAGGGTGAACCTATTCCAGTGACATTGCCCTTCCAGGTCCTTCTATAATAGTTTCGAGTGGTGCTGTATGACCTTAATATATTATTTTATCCCAATACTTAGTGCTTTCATTAGTGATACATATTTCATTATAAGTATTTGCTCGTTGATAACTTATCTGTATTCTGTCATCATAAATCACTTCTCATTGGTGATGATGAATCCCACATTTTCATGGAAAGACAACTGTAATATTATTTTCCGAGTGTTGACTGGATGGCTTTGGTATGGAATATGAAACACATATGCATAGTTGAAATACAATATCAGTTACTGTAAGAAATTATTATGTAACATCAATCTTTGTTACTAGGTATAGTCAGTATGAGTAATAATTAAATTGCTTAAAAACACATATGTGTGTTTAAGAAGTGTTTATTATCGGATTTTAATCCAGAGAGAGATGTGAATGCTTTTTCTCTGAAACGTATTTTAATATTTCTAGCATAATATATGGAAAGTATTACCTGGATTCATTAGACTTGTACTCTTTAGTAGTCTGAGATTTCATTATCTTAATTCAGTCATGCTAAGAGTGCTTATTGGTTTTCTTCGGTATTGTTTTTTTATCTTTCATCACTCCCTTGTGATTTTTGAAGTAAATTTGAAGTAAGATATTCAATTTTAACGTCTCTGTTGTTTATGAATTTTTGTCAAGTACTGCTGACTAATTATGTTACTACTACTATACATCAACCATTAATGACTTTGTACAGACCTCCTCGGGATATAGAAGTTATACTAATTTTAGAATATTTTACTTCATATTTATCAATGCCTTAAAAACTTAACCTGTATTGTAAATATAAGCAATAAAAATATTATTTCATAAATTTCTCATTCAATTGTCTTCTCATTCCCCAGCAGTCATCAGGGACATAAGCACTGTGAGATTTTCATTCATTCTTTCATCTTTTTTTTTTTCCAGTTCATTAAATATAAGTTGATTTTGTAACTCTACTTTTATGCTGTTATAATTTTCAATTATAGTTTGTATATCTGAATTTGTTTTTAAGTATTTCTAATGTAATTCTGATTGTATTAGGAATTATTCTTTCAAGTAAGGAGTGTTTTTAACATTTAAATTTTGCTTTCAGTACGTCTTTGGACCCAAGAGAGAGACATACCATATGGAGTTTGGGTATTGGTGGAATATTCACATATTGCTCTCTCTATGGAGTGAATCAGGCACAGGTTCAGCGACTTCTAACTATCAAGTGAGTATCAGATGTGTCCTTCATGTTTGGTGTCAATATGCTTGATTGTGTACAGTTTGTGAAGACACCATATGCAATCAGGAAGTATTATTTTGTTTACTCGAGTAACAGTAAACCTAGTGAGTAATTTTATTTTAAGTAGTACACTTATTCTCAAGGCATACAGTGAGTAAGATCAAGCTCTTGTCAATGCCATATTCTGGAATGAGGCTGCAGGTTTTCCTGGTTTATTCTCTCCCAGTCATGAGTTCTGTGTCGCTTATGGGGTTTCTTTTTTATTACATATGCCAACTAATTCTCTCTTTTGTATATTTCTCATGTTCCACGTTGTCAAGGCATCTCCTTAATGTCTAATTATGTGATCCTGTCCCTCCATCCCTATTCTGGACCTACTTCTTGTTTGTACGCCTGGTATACTTTACCATTGTCTATTCTATTCTTTCTATGTGTCCAAAGATGCTAAGCCATCTCTGTTTTACCCTATCCATTAAACTTTTCTTAAGCTTACCCAGGTCTATCTCTCTCGTTTCTCGCCCTTTGAAACCATATGAGATCACAAATTCTACTTGCATTCCATTATGCGCATTCATATTTCATCTTCTAAGAGTCTCACCAGTCCCTCACTAGCTCGTCTCCTCTTGACTAGGCTGGAGATGCTTCCCTTAACTTACCAAATCATGCCTCTCATGTACCTAATATGTTGCTCTCACTAGAAACAGTTATCTTTTTGTTATTTAATATTTTGCCAAGTTCACATCATTGTACAACACTACAATCACATACAATCACACTTGCAACTTTGATGCAAGTACAGGGATATTTCCCTGTACTGATTGGTCCTCATTATTCAGTCGTCTCATTGCAAGATAAGATATCAGAAAGAAAAGGGCTACCAATCCACCCCCATGCCTCGGTACCCCTCAGACAATTATTACTATGTGCAAGAAATACAGTTGTTGAACTTTGTTCACCACTATATATATATATATATATATATATATATATATATATATATATATATATATATATATATATATATATATATATATATATATATATATATATATATATATATATATATATATATATATATATATATATCTAGATATATATATATATATATATATATATATATATATATATATATATATATATATATCTAGATATATATATATATATATATATATATATATATATATATATATATATATATATATATATGTATATATATATATATATATATATATATATATATATATATATATATATATATATAGAATTGTTTGTATTTGTAAATGTGACATTATATTCCAATTAAGCCCGCATGGTGACCACAAATGAACAAAAAGAAAAAAAAAAGGTCATTGTATCCTGCCCGACTTCACCCATTTCATCAAATGATATGTGACAAGTATAACCTCTTAAGAAGGATAATATTGCAAGCCTCACTCCCCCTTACCCTTTTGGTTAACTTTTCCTTTAGCAGGTATAATGTGAAGGTTTTACATGTGCTTTGTGGCTACCAATTGCATTTCTTGTGATTTTTTTTGTCATCCTCGCCCCTTATGTGTGTGAGCTCCTAACTGAATATAAGTCAGAAGTAGGAGTGAAATATTATTTTTGGAAGATAATTACCTTTTAAAGTTATCATATGATTTGAAATTTACACAGAGATCTTCGAAGAGCACAGGCATCACTTTGGCTCCAGTTACCCATTCTCGTTCTTCTGAGTACATCTACCTCGTTTGCTGGGCTTGTATTATACACCCACTACAAGTCCTGTGATCCTCTAAAAACCAATCGCATTACAAATCCTGATCAGGTTAGTCATAGTTATGTAATGTGTATGTAATATGGGAGTTCTACTGAAAATATTAATTTTTCATTATATTTTGATGGGAAACATATTTTGACACCATATTTATTCTAAATACTTTACAGGTACTTCCATTAAGAAGGCAAAATTTTTTAAAAAGCAGTAGAGGAAAAAGTTGCTGAAAATTGTACTAATGACTGTTAGCTTAAAAGCGACTTTGCTTAATTTTAATTTAATTTTTAAGATAAAATCTAATGAGAGTTCTTGTCAGAGTTGTTAATGACATAAATGATTTATAATAGATAATGCTCTCAGAAAGTTGGTGACGTTTATAGTATGGATGTATACATTTAGAGTGGAAGTCTGTAATTTTTTTAGTATTCAGTAGTTATTAGAACTTCTGTGAATTTATTCAGGTAATTCTTAGAAAGCCTTAAAAGGGATGATAATTTTTTAATACTATATAAACTGTATAAAGAGACAGCATTTGCAAGATTATTGTCAAAAAGTATGAAGCAGAATATTGTATCTACGCTAGAATAATTAAAAATTATAATGGAACCTACTTGATATGCTAAAAATAGTATTGTGATTATTATATTCCTAATAATTTGTCTCTATAAACAGCTGCTGCCTCTCTATGTGGTTGAAACAATGGGCATGTATCCTGGTTTATCTGGTCTCTTCGTGTCTGGAATATTTAGCGGTTCTCTGTCAACTGTGTCATCCGCTCTGAACTCCTTGGCAGCCGTCACCTTACAGGATTATGTTTTAGTGAGTATTTACGAATCACACCTTTGACATGTACATTTATGCATAGTGTTTATGTGTGCGCTGGCTTAACTGAGTAAGAATAGGTTAATATTAGCTGTAATGTGTTAAAAGTATGTGGCTATCAGCAAATTTTAATTTTATACACTAGCATCTGCTTTTTATTAGGTTAAGCATCGAATGATGCAAAAGTAAACAATTTAATTTGTGTTGAGACACAAAAGGCTAGACATCATCTTTTAATTTATTCAAATTTACTTTTCTGAGTCTACCTTTCAGTCCAATGAAAGTCCCTCTCTTTGGTGGAGACAAAAACAATCTAGTATCTATTCATTGTCAAAAGTGAGATGGAACTGTTAGTTCCAGCCACATGTTCATGTTTGTGATCTGCTTTATATGCTCTTAAGAGTGAAAGGGTTTTAGGCCTCAGCTCACTGAGAGCTTATGAAAATTATGCCCTTCTCTCACTGTTACCAAGCCAACCTCCTTTATTCAGTCTCGTAAGACTAAAACGAAACTAAAGAAGCAAATTGAGGAAGGGAAGGTAGATATTGACATGCTGCATGAAGACTCAAAAATATGCTTTTAACGTCCCTAAACACATTCTTGCTATTGTCTCTATGCATCTCATTTAGAAATTAACAAATATTGAATCTAAGGAGGACAGAAGGTTGTGTCTGGACTCATTGAAAAGGAAATGGTACCCATTACAATCCTGTTTCGTTTCAAAAAAAAATTTTATTGATTGAAAAGGATTAACCCCTGCACAGCAACTATAGTGACATGTATCACAAAGCAAAATAAATGAACACATATGTGTGAACAATCTACTGGGATGTGGAGCAATGTAATTTACTGAAAGATACATGGTAAATATTTCATGCAAGCGTGAAATAACATCAAGATAAAAATAAAAAAGTAACAATAGTTATTAGCAGTTACTCATAAAGACTTAAAAATATATGTAACACTTCACACAACTGTTGGAAGAATGGTTTATACAAACAAGTACTAAATAAGGAATATGAGGGGAATTATGGTCTCAACTAAATTACTTAAAAGTAAATGTAATACCACACCTATATGAGTTTATAAGGTACAAACCCTCATAATAAATGTTAAACTTAGTGACGATAAAGCTAATCATGTGCATAACTCACAAGAGCATCGTCTTTCTTCTGATACAGTGTAATTATTTATATAATTATGGTACAATGAAAACTCGAACCCTGACCCTGAATATCCTGTAGTTAGTGACGCATAAAGATCTTACAGGATGCTAATCAAGTTGTGTCAACGGAATTCGAATCCATTTGTAGAGTCACTTTTCCTTATGTCAGAGAAGAATATTTTACATTTTGGTTGAGATTGCTTTATAGAAGTGCATAGGAGTTTCGAGACATTTTGACATAACTTTCTCCCTCAATCAGAGTGAATAAAATAAGTACTGTATTGTTTATAATGAGCGATGTTGTGGAATTTATTTTTTATGATTGGCCCCCTGCAGTCTGTGGGAGTCATTCTTTGCCAAGAAGACTGATTCTAACCAAATCGACAGGGTACCATCCATAAACTGTTTAAGGAAGTTATCTCCTTTGAAGCCTGTTAATCCGCTGATTTTGCAGACTGTGAATAGGGAGAGGAGGGCGATTGCTTTTGCCTGAATGTTGGTGTTAAACCAAATAGGTGAGGAACCTTAATTCCAAAATCCCTAGAACTTTTCAAAGACCAATGCCGGGGTCTGGAGACTTTTAAAAGGCCTGTTATGAGAAAAGGCTCTCATGAATTCGACAGACTCAGTACCATAGATATCCATGTAGGTTACATGGCATAGAGGTATAGCAGTATCAGCTTTAGCACTCGTCGCTATTGAGAGAATCTGTTGAGAATAGAAATTTGATATTCCTGAGAGTGATACAGGCTATATTTTTCTCATGATGGAAAATTGTAAAAATTAAACCAGGCAGATTCAGTATGTCCTGTTTAGTTTTCCTTGTGAGGTCCAATAGAATGGACTCGTACTTCCTAGGGAAAAGGAGGAAGACCATACCTCCTTCAAAAATACAGACATGAAGGAGCAGGAGGGGTGATCAGGAACATTTTGAGGTTACTGACTTTACCTTCTGAAATAGCTCTACATTTTTCAGTGCAACATAATCAGATTGTCCTCAAAAGTACTGGAACTATGCCTTGTAGGGCCAACCTTATAAAACTGCTCATCTGAGAAGATATATATATATATCATCTTCCAGCAGTTCCAATCAATTGTGAATACATCTACCGCTGTGGCTTTCTGGTCTCTAATCGGCAAGATATACTGGCTCATTTGCGTTTTCTGCGGTGGGTAATAAATCCACCTGAAGGTTCAGGACCTATTCCATGACTTTCTAAAAAGATACTTGTTCCAGGGATTATTATCAAGCAATCGCGATGATTTTTCAGTCACGTATCTTACCCTAAGAAACAAAAGAAATCAATATAATATATATCTCACACATAAAATTTGAAGATAACATTTCAACATGAGACACCACCAACTCCTGGAAGTGTTGACATAAAAAGGAAATGTAGTATCAGTAACACATATTTTATTTTAAGTAATCACTGTAGTTTTATACAGATATTCCATTTCCTTCATTGATATAGGTTTAAGGAAAACAGACTTCTTACCCATCTTAGAAATTAAAGTATAGAAAGAATGTTAACATAGAAATTAATGCACCTACTATCTTAAATGTTGTATGAGCGAGTGCTGATTATTAGCAGACAGAAGAGAATGAGGAATGGTTACTAGTGTAGTAATATAGGAGGAAGGGACATTGTAGTTTCCTGAATTGTCCATGAGTTTAGGGTTTCAACCCCCAAACTCGACACCAATGTAAGTGTGTTGCTGGAAATTTTAGTTCCATATCAGTGCCTAGAGCATCTCCATCCCAGAGACAAACTCTTGCCACTTAGCTCTTTTTTTTTTTTTTTGTGTGTGTGATTACCTAATTGCGCTTACGGGAAAGAGCCCAAAGCTCGTATCTTCCCGCCTCCTGATCGGTTCCATTTTGTACTTGGTGATACTTATCATACCTGTCCATAAAACTATGGATTGGGTTAGCATATACTACCTCCTCGCTTAGTGAATTCCAATTCTCAAATATTCTTACACTTAAAAAGTACTTCCTTACATCCTGCCAAGAAGTTTTCCTACGAAGCCTCAAACAATGACCTCTAGTTCTAGAGCCAGCCATATCAAAATATCGATCCCTATCCACTCTATCATAACCATGAAAGAATTTAAAGACTGTCACCATATCCCCCCTCAATCTTCTAGCTTCGAGTGATGGTAAGTCTAATTCCCTCAAGCTCTCATCATAACTGAGATTGTGTATTTCTGGCACCAGGTTCGTGGCATGTCTTTGAACTTTTTAAAGTTTAGCTACCAGCTTTTTCAAGTGTAGATTCCAAAAGGGGGCTGCACATTCAAGTATTGGCCTCACATATGTTACATACATATTTCTGAATATTTCCTTGTACATGTGCCTGACTGCTATGCTTACATTTGCTAAGAAAGCATATGCTGCCCTTACTATGCCATTTATATGCATATCTGGAGACAAATCTGCCAGTATGTTAACTCCTAGATCTCTCATTCTCTGTCTCTTAAAGTTGTACTCCTGCCACCGAGTAGTCAAGCTTGGACCTTTTTGCACTTGTACCCATTCTCATTACCTTATATTTTGAAGTATTAAATTTCATTAGCCACTTTTCTGACCACTTATAGAGACTAATTAGATCTTCCTGAAGTTCTCTACCATTGTTCTCGTTTCTTACTTTCTTCACAATGTTGCATCATCTGCAAACATATTCATGAATGAATTTACAGATTGGTATGTCATTTACATATACAAGAAACAAAAGTGGCCCTAAAACTGAACCCTGTGGAACTCCACTACTAACTCTTCTCCATTCAGACACTGAGTGTCTTACTCTAACCCTCTGTTCTCTTCCCTCTAAGTAACTTTTTATCCATTCCAAGACATTTCCACCATTTCTAGCCATTGCTTGCAGCTTCTTAATAAGGCGGTGCTGAGTAGGAGCGATTGGTGGAGGGGGAGCAAAATTGGAAGAGATTGAGAAAATAGAGTGGTCAGATGTATTAATAGAGGAAAGTACAGAATAAGAGTAGTTTGAAGGATTAGAAGTAAGAAATACGTCAAAAGTGTTTGCTGCATGCTCTTGATGATCAGGAACACGAGTAGGATGTTTGATAATTCGCTCCAGATTGTGAGTATCAGAGAGAGCAAGGGCCTTACTTCCTCCCACATCAGTGTGAGAAGAATTAAGCCACTCACTGTGGTGTACTTTGAAGTCTCCAATGTAGAGAAGTTCGGCATATGGGTGAGAAGATAGCAAGGACTCATGGCATGAGGACAGATATATTCAAAGAAAGACAAACTCGGTGGAGTTTGGAGAACAGTAGCAGAAGCAAAGGAAAATAGTGGTAGTGGAGAGATAGATTTTTTGCCAGAGCATATCAAAGTCAGGAGATTCAAGGTCCTTGAGCCTTTCAATAGGAGTGTTAGTGTTGCAGAAGGCACAGACCCCACCTTTGGAACAAAAACGAGTATACAGATTTTAGTGAGAGATATGAAATGGGTCACTGGAAGCACGTATAGACAGCTTGGTTTCAGATAGGAGGATTAGGTTGTGGAGGAAAGTACCCAAGTGCTGTTCCACAGATGAAAGATTAAAGTTCAGGCCACGAATGTTAGCATAGTGAAGAGTGAAAGAAGCAGATCTATTTGGAGGTGCAAGGTTAAGGGCAGAACCATTACTACCACCAGGCGTGTCCGCCCTCAAGCCAATGTTGCCGGGTACTGGGGGCCATAAGCTGTAGACCTTCCGTAATAATAGCAAATATGAGGAAAAAAGAGAGCAAAGAGAGACAGATGTGGAAGGTGTAGTGACTTGTCAAATGTAATGGAAAAGTAAAAGATATGTAATGAATACGCCAGAATATTCAGTGTAGATGTAGGCATGAGAAAAGAACCATCCTGAAGGAAGACTTAACCCGGAACTGTCTGGACCAGTTCTAGTTGTATCCTAATACCTTCAGTCATAGTCTTTCAGTGGGCGGCTGGTGCCATGGCCAACCTACTAATCATGGAAACACAATTGTTATGCAGTTCATTCTGCTTCATAAAATATTAATGCATCATTGGGCATATAAGGCCAGATGTGGAAACATACTTTCACAATCTTGAGTTTTGATAAATGCAGGGTTAACTGTGCTACAGCCCTCTTTAAAAAAAATAAAAATTTAATAGGTTTAATTGTCACAGTTAAAGGATATCCTTTTGAAGCTTTATTTATTCCTTTTATCATGGTTTTCGACTCGCATTTTGCTCTGTTTCACTTAATCCTTATAGCTTTTTATGAGTACTCTTCCATTAGTATTCATATGAAATGGAATTTGAGGAAAAGTCAGGACCTTTTTAAGATACCACAATAAATGCAAACAGGCAAAGTGACTAATATGATGATGGAATGTGTTTGCCCGTTTATGGTATCTACATTCTTTGTTAGTTTAAAGCAATGTTATGTTCCTACCAGCATTGGCTATGAAATTATAAAATTCAGTATTCTCTTGTGTTTAGTAAAGCACGTAGAATATAGCTCGCTAAAGCTACCAGGATGACCACTACTATATTAAAAGAATATCTGCCATTTCTCCTGATCAAATTGAAATTTCCAACCCTCTTCTACCCTATCCCATGCAGGTTGCATCTAACTACATATAAGGAATATGAACGTCACGTTCTTGCACTCTCAGACCACGGTAGCATAAATATTCAAAGAATTTAATAGTTTTCTTATGTAAATAATGTTGTATTATATTTACATTTTACATTCTTTTCATTCTTTTCTTACATTAAATAAATCATGAAGATTAGAATGTGTATAAGTAGGTCGTTATTACTGTTTTTGTGTATGCTGTTTGATGTAACACTATGTGTACTGCATAATTTTGTAATGATATTCTGTATATACCGTATATTGTTACTTGATGTGAATTTGTATGTATGCATCCCTAAATGCAATAAACTGTTGATCCAGATTTTCTTATAAATATGTTGTTTTGCAGCCATTCACCTCCAGCAGTTCTGTGTTAGGTGAGAAACTAACCAAGATCAGCAAATTCCTTGCCCTGCTGTATGGCTGCATATGTATGGCAATTGCATTTATGACCCAGTTCTTGGGCAGTGGCATTTTGGAAGCCTCACTCAAAATATTTGGGGCAGTAGGAGGACCTTTGTTATCAGTCTTTACAATGGGTATGCTGTTCAAAGGTACCAACCAGAAGGTAAGCTTGGCTTCTTTTAGGTCAACCTTTTTCATTCCTTAGTTTGACTGTCAGCAAGAAATGCACATGGACACTGTTAATGGACACGTTCACAGTACCTTCCAATCAGTGGATGGAGATGAGAAGCAAGTAAAGATGATTCTCAGGTTTAGTTACAGACATGCAATAAATGAGTCATATGTACAAAAGAAGACATACATGGCAGTTGTGATTGGACATAGTTGACGACAGAGAGATGGATGAAATTTGAATACAAGACCAGAAATAAAATGGTACGTGTGTTTTGACTCCCATCACTGTTTCAAAGTTTTACAATAAAATAGAGTAGAAATGCTATACTGTACTTGTTGCTATCTTGAAATTTGATTAGATATATCTGTACTTCATGAATAGCTCCGACTTCTTATATATAAAAATATTTCATAAAGTTATTTTAAAATCTTGTAATGATTTAGAACAATAATACTGTATTTATATACAGGGAGTAATGTCTGGACTAGCGATTGGTTTGGCTATTTCAATGTGGATTGCTTTTGGTAAACCCAAACCACCACCAGCCTTCAAGCCTGTTTCAGTTGAGGGATGCACTTCAAACATCAGTGATACTGTTGTTTCTGAGTCTTTAACCACAACTCTCTCAGCTTTAAGTGTGTTGGATATTGAAAATAGTACCGAAGTAAACAACTCTCTGGGTATTTACATGGCAGATACAAATTATCTCAATGTTACCACCGGACCGCCTAGTTTGGATCGAATTGTTGATGAAAGGTAAGGCAAACTTGTAATTATTAAAGGTTCATCATTTTTGTTTTAGCTCATGATACACTCCTTATTCTGAGAGAGGTTCAGAATAATAGATTTTTTTTTTAATAAGTGTGACACCAGGACGGGCAGAGAAAATTGCCCACATCAGGCCTGGGCACAAAGAAACCATAGAGCTGAGAGAAAAAGATATGGGGAGTGATGTGACTTGTCAGTTGTGAATGAATAAGAGATCTGAAACGAATATGAAAGTATATTTGGTGTAGATGTAGGGACTGCTAGTTCTGCATTCATTTAGTTGATTTGCACTGTAATGTTGTTTTACATGCAAGTGCCTTTTTCTCCTTGCCCTTTCTATCCTGCAAGGTATGATTCCATATAAAAATGATGGGAGGGGTGGGGAACCTTCTACTCATTTGGAAAAGTGTCATCTGAATCATAATTCTCCACTCAGCATCTATATATCTACCTCTATATACAAAGCTTGCAGTCCCCCTTGTAAGGAGGGGTGTTGCCAAGTTAATACAAATGCAGTTACTAGAGTTTACCCTTGTATGCTGTGACCCTTTGCAAAAGGAAAATACAAAAGGCGGGATTCGGAGTAACGTCATTACTCTCCGGCCGACATTGACAATGTACAAGGGAGCTTGGAGTAGGTGTTCTTGTCCCCACCCCATTTGAAAGGAAGAAAAAAATGCAGAGGAAGAGAGAATGAGTTATGGGAAGCAGAGGATGCTGCACTCTACATTGATAAGTAATTTTATATATATATATATATATATATATATATATATATATATATATATATATATATATATATATATATATATATATATATATATATATATATATATATATATATATATATATATATATATATATATATATATATATATATATATATATATATATATATATATATATATATATATATATATATATTTTTTTTTTTTTTTTTTTTTTTTTTTTTTTTTTTTCAAAAGGTAAAGAAGAAAAGATCTATACAGTACCTTCCTGAAAGGTACAGTTACTGCCAGTACTGAAATTGTGCCTTGATATTATGTGTTGCAAATTAAGAACATGAAATTGCATTCCTTAATCTTGAAGTGAATATATTACAGAGTACAGTATATTAAAATATTAAAAAACTTTAGTGCTGACAGTAAAGCCTCTATGAAAGCAAAATGCACTTTTTCAGTAATACACACAAAAATACTGATTGTTATATAGAAGCTACCAGTATTATACAGTGTACAGTATATAACAACATATGTTTGCTGTTGAATACTTTGGCAGACCCTTTACCAAAGCATAGAAAAAAAAAGTTTAGTTCTTTATTAATACGTTTTACTCAGAATTGCTATAAACACAACAACATTAATTAACAACAAAAATCTATGGAAAAAATTAAGAATTCTCCAAGAATTGCATAAATTACATGGTATGCATATGATATTCTTACATCTGTTATGTACTTACTAGCCTCTTTCTTGCTCAAGTACATAAGATTTAAAGTGCAAATTCTTATTATATATGCATTATATATAAACAGAGTCAAGTCATCTTGTACTGTAAGTGTTATTTGGAAAATAGTAACAAATCCAAGCAATATTTCATCGCCAATATATAAATAGATGCTTAAGGGAAAGAAAAAGAACTAGATATGAAAATGAATATAGATGTTTAAGTAATCTTGAATCAGTATGTGTACTTTAATTTCTGAAGTGAGTATTACAGCCTCAGAATAGGTTCATTCTGACACCTGCTTTCCTCACAGATATGTATTTGTTAATCATCGATATCTTTGTTTCCTTTACAGTGTCCCATTTATCTACAACTTTTATGCAATATCTTACATGTGGGTGGCAGGCATTGGGTTCGTGATAACCCTCATATTTGGTTTAATTATAAGCAAAGCTACAGGAGGAAATAATATTATGGATGAAGACCTGTACTCGTCGTGGGTCATGCCATCAGAGTCTGCCAATGATGGAAGTGTGTTCTTGGAAAAGGTAGGTTTGGTTTTAACTACCTGTGGAGTTATTCTCAGAAGGTATTACGCTATTTAATACTTTTATCACTGTGTTGGTGGTGACTATATGGTGCTTCCAATGGAACACATGATTTTTTTTTTTTTTATTCAGTGTAATTATCTGCCAAGTCCAAGAGTTTGGCCACCTTCTAAGATGAACTAAATAGGAAACAATTACATTTCTTCCCTTAAACTTAATAGGACACAAAACATTTTCACTTTTTTATATCTTAATCTCATTAATTTAGTATTGAAACATTTTCACATTATGCATAGTAGATTCAACCAAAGCCCTGCATAAGTATCTCAAGTCGTCAGACATTTTGCTTTAACATAAACTGTGTTGTTAACTTGGTCCTAATAAAACATTAATTAGCTTTCAGGCAACTAAAGTCACCCTTAAAGACTTGTAAGTAAACGCAACACTAGACGTAATTGTGGGAGTAAATTACACCAACAAGATGTACAGTAATAATAAAGATTATGGGTGATTGGTTCCATTTGAAATAAAGGTAAATTTACTGCCACATCTAAATGTGTATGTAAGGTAAACCTTGAGAATAGGTACATTGCACTGAATAGGATAAATAGTGTTTACAACAATAGGGAAAATCGCACTTCCACTCAATTCACTGTTGACAAAGTTATACAATAATTTTTTTTTCGTGATGGCACATTGCAAGCTTTTACACTATCATGTATGTCCTTGAGATAGTGTTTCACAAAAATATCCTGACAAGACCTTTTACATGGTTTTAATTGACATGTTGACTCGTTTAGCAGTTAAGCCTGGCAAGTGACCCACTACTTGCATACAGTTTGTGCCCCCAACCTGCTAAGCAACCTGCTACCCTCCAGACAAACTGTATGCAGTATGATTGTATCCTTAGAGAAGGGGTTTCAGTTGCATATGGAAGTCAGAGCCATCTGAACGGTCGCTAGCTCCCTCGTCATTGCCCATAGAGCAAAGTAATTTCCGTATTGTTTCTTTTTTTATGTCGGCTACCCCCCAATGGGGGAAACAGCCAAGGTAGATAGATGTCAGTATTAGAGAAGTTAAGGGGGGTATAAAATGGTGTGGGTGATGTAGAAGAGAGAAATTGAGCAAATACTGATGATAATGGTATGCATGGCAAGTGACCAATGATGTATCCATTGCTTGGTTCAATCTTTGCATGAAGTCTCCCATTATTACTTCTGGGGCTGTTCTCCCTTATTAATGTAATATGAAATTACAGAAGTATTTACTTTCAGGCTGACCCTGGTAATGATACAGAACTGCATAATGTATGTTCAGCTGCAAACTTAACAGCAGCACCAAGAAGTGTTAAAAAGCTCTGATAACCTAAGATCTATTGAGGTGAGTTTTGAATATTTTTTTTTCATTGAATTTGCATGAATGGTGTTTAACAAGTTGATATGAAGTTTACAAAAAATGGAACAATTAAATGAGCAAAATAGATATATTACATACATATTAAATTCAATATAATTTTTATTATTATTATTATTAAACCTTAATTGAAATTTTCTCTGACATTTGCATATCAGATTTTTGTCTAGATCTGCCCCTTGCACTGACTCCAAACTCCATTAACACAAACCTGTTGTCCATTTCTTTCTCTTTGGCCACACCTCATTGACCATATACTTCCATTACCTTGCAAATCTCGTAATATTCCCTCAGATCTCACTCAGTCTTTTAGCTAAGCTGTTGCCAATTAATTTCCAAGGTTTGTATATATATATATATATATATATATATATATATATATATATATATATATATATATATATATATATATATATATATATATATATATATATATATATATATATATATATATATATATATATATATATATATATATTATATATATATATATATATATATATATATATATATATATATATATATATATATATATATATATATATATATATATATATATATATATATATATATATATATATATATATATATATATATTTTAGAGCTGTTGCTCCCTTCTTAAAGAAGAAAAGTTGCCTTGTGGCTTCTTACAGGGTTCTAACCTATTGATTCATTTATTTCAGGCAGTCTTTCTCTCGTCTGATACAACCTCTGTAAATACACATCTGGAAGATATATGTTATCAGAAATCAAGAGATTTCCATTTCTGCATTCTTCATTAATATTTATTTCTGCCCGGCACATTCTTTGTATACTATTTTATGACACTCCACATATTGTTTTAAGCAAGGTTGTGTACCTTTCAGTGTGTGTTTGTAAAGTGAAGACGTCATATTTCATTGAAATTATTTTTGAGTGAAAAGAACGAATCGATATACAATATTTTTTTCTAAGTTTGAGTTCTTGAAGAAAAACTTTGTTACCAAAAGTATGATTGGAGTGTAGTTGTCTTTCATTATGCACCTAGTGCATAGTATAAAGTGCCATAGAAGATATAAACAGATTTGAATTATCATTAAATTTCTCCGAATTACAATTAGTTTCTCCAATATTTTCTCAACATATATTTGATTCTGTTTGTCTTTAACCATATAAGTTGTGCCAAAAACTATCTTGGAGCTTCCTTCTTCTGAAAGTTATGGCTGAAAGCCATGTATTATCAGACATTTTAACCTTAATACTATTTTAAGGATGGGTCCTCCAAAACATACACAGTACATGATTGAATCTTATTATTATTAAATTATATTGTTTGGCATATTTATATTCAGAGTAAGATAAAAGAAGGTTACAAGTAACCTAGTACATTACACAAGTATGTATCCAGGTATGTAACTACAAGGGGAAAAAGTTTATCAAGCTGAAATTCCGCTGGTACGTTTAGGACTTAATATCTTGACATCTGTAAATAAGCAGTCATGAAACTTATGAGGATTTGACTTGGATGACCTATCATAGCAAAACTTTAGTTACCTTTTCTCTTGTGTAGAGAATTAATAGTAATTAGGGAATTTAATGTTCTTAATATCTTCATGATAATGGACTTTTTAAGTCTCAAAGTAATCATTATTTGTTGCAGTCCTCCTTCTCATTCAAATAAGAATAGATATGCACTTGTCATATTTCTTACCTGTTTAGTAATAGTGTGTGAGAGACAATAGATGAGTTATAGTTCAGAGAACCTTTTATTTTAAGCTTTATAGATTATTTTCATCAAATATTTTTATGCTGTACCACAGCTTTTCGTATCTGGTAAGTGTGAGTTTAGTTTACTTTCATGGCAGGTTTTAAAGTCATGACTATATACTTGCATAATAGTTGAAGTTGTAAGATATGTTTAGCTTGTAACTTATGATATCCTTAATATTTGATAATTGTGCTGGAATTATTGAATACTTCTAGTATACTTATGCATATACAACATACACAATGGCCCATATAAGGGGGGTTAGACCAAGTAAAAGCACACACATTGACAGAAGCGAAACTTACCTAGGTCACTCATCTTATCGCATTAGGAATAAAGGATACCACAATACAGGATGGTTCGTCCTGCATGGGGCATCCACGTGGTAAGTGGACAGGGATTTCATACCTGTCAGTCTATAAAGAATTCTTAAACATGGATACCTGCATGTTCATTGTTTATAACAACAGCATTGTGATTTATTTTCTTCCTCCTTCTAGCTGAAACTTCCCTCCGGGAATGCCAGAAAAAGGCAATACCTATGCAAACAATGAAGTGACCCCTGTAGCAATCAAGGATAAACTCTTGTGCACTTTTATCGAATACTTAACTAATTGGCTATATATCTTAAGAGACATATAGAAAATACCGGAATTTTGATGGTATTACATATAAAAAGTCAGATAATTTTTATTTACTTTTTATTTTCATTGCATTTTTTCATGTTTCTTTTTTTTATCGTCCAGAAATGATACTCTTCTAAAGGTTTTTCTCCTTAGAGATATTAGGAATCATTTTGATTATAGTAGAACACAATTGATAAATTATATGATACAAATATGGGATTATGGTTTAATTTATGTTTTCTTAAGCTGTACAGAGTAAACTTTATGCGAGTATATATATTTGTTTGGGAAGATTTGTTTTTAGATTTTCCTTTTTTTGGTTTGATGCAACTTTCACTTAATGTTAATATCATAATCTCTGAAAAAAATTTATCTTTTTCCCAGGAAGTATTGAAGGGATAGTTTATTCTTTACATAATATTTGTGGTTCTGACATTCTAATCTCAGATTTCATATTTTAAGATTCATATTTGCTCTCTTATTTATCTTTTTTTTTTTAGGTCAATATTCTCTTTAAAACCTGTGCCTTGACTTCTTGAGATATTTTTCATTTGAACCCTTTCTTGTTGCTATAAAATTTACCCTCTTCAAGCCAAAAGTTTACCTCTTTAATTCATGTTCCTTTCGATTGAGGGGAGGCAAGACCACCTCCTCGTTTCCCTGATAGTCATAAAATCACAAAATTCAGCTAAATGGGTCAGAGCGAGGGGATTAGGAATCCCTCCATTGTAGTTTCCACCTACAGTCAAGTTTTATTTTTACTCAGCCACCCTCCTTGTAAGGGGGATGGCGTTTGTATATAGTTAGATATATCAATCAAACTGTTTCAAAGCAAATAACTTTCCTTTCATGAATCCAACTTTGACCTATTGCAATTGTTTCATTGTCTTCTTTAGATTTTTTTAATCTTTTTTTTTAACTGCATTTCATGGGGTGTTTTCCATCACTAGCTTTCTTTATCTAAGGCTTTTGCTATTTTGATCATAACAGTGACTATTGTTATTCTGCAGTGTACTTCAGGATCAATAAGAATATAGATGTCTATTCTATTATTTTTATTTGACCTTTGAGTTCTACTTTTGTTTTATTATTTCGTTCATTCATATGTTGGTCTTGTAA
This sequence comes from Halocaridina rubra, assembly GCA_037179515.1. NCBI lineage: Eukaryota > Metazoa > Arthropoda > Malacostraca > Decapoda > Atyidae > Halocaridina > Halocaridina rubra. The sequence continues at coordinate 94,472 of JAXCGZ010011491.1, forward strand.
GTATCGTGGCTGACCTTGAGGCTGGTGATTTTATAATGCATTTTCTTATATTCTTGACTCTTGAGGCCTCGTTACTCAATGAAATCAGAGAGCTTGCAATTGCAGTCTTTAGATTGTATCAAACTGGTGAAGTCTTTTTGTAGTTTAACATAAGCATTCTATTAGTTTCTTCTAACCGAAGTTTTTCTTAAAATATTTATTATCCTGTTGTGTAAAAATATTGAATCAGTTGAATTGATATTTTATTAAAAGTCAGGGCTTCATATCCTTATTATTCTTATAATTTCATAACTGCAATTATAGCCACAAACTGCTTTTTTTTTTTTTTATCAAGGAACTTAATCCTAATACCTGAGCTTTAAGCTGACCCTGTTCACATCTGTTGTCAAGGAGTCCAAATACTCATCACTCGATGTATTGCCCATTCTCATTACCATATAGTGATTTTTATCTAAATTCTGCTTAAGAAGAATGAATATCCTTTCATCTTTCCTAGCGTCTTTGTGTGTGTGTGTGCAAGACAACTCCAAGAACTAAATTTTCCATTTGTTATATCCTAGACTTCTTTCAGTTTTACTTTTAAATAAAAATTTATTATATTTTACTTTATTATAAATTTTATATAAGTAAAAACAAATTTTAAAATATATCCAAGTAATATATATAAGGTCTTCCATCCTTATTGGTTTTTAGCTTGGGACAGTGCTTCATTTGTTAAGGTATTCTTGATGCTGTCTTAGTGATAGCAAATGTATTGGAGCAGTGACTTGAAGGCATGTAGCACACAGGTAAAATGGCTACAGATACATTTGCTGTGTGCAGGCTTCTCTAATGCCAGCTCGTTTCACCATTCACAAGTTAGCAACAAACGTCTGCGATATCCTTGGGGCACATCTTTGAAAGGAATTTAGGCTTCATGATTGATTTCAGTAACATTGCCTCATCTCTGCCTTGTCCTTAGCCTTTTCCTTTTCCTTCGTCTTGGTATTTTCTCGTTCCCAGGCCTTTATTGATGAGGGCAGTTTCTGCCTGTCCCGGTGTTACTCATAAAAAAAATTAAAAAAACTATAGAAAAGATAAGGGCTTCTTCTATTCATTATCAATAATCTTGAAAATGGTGTCTTTTTACAATTGATGAGAATACCTTACAACTCAGGTGCCATTCAGTAGCAGATTGAAAACTGTGTGGCTCGTATATCTTGCTTTCATAGGCAAAGTCAATACTATTGACTAGACATACGAACTATGATGATATTACTGAATGCTGGATTCTCACCTCCCTGTCCACTACCACCAGTGATGGTTTAGTTATTTACAACTATGTTCGAATTGGTATCTTTGTCGCCTATTACAGAGATAGTAGCTTTCTGAATAGAGGGCTTTGATTTTGTTCTTAAATAGGTCAGGGCTGTGCTCATGCTGGACAACATTCCTGTATACCATTATGAGTCTTAGTTGGATAATGACTGGAGTTTTATTAGGCAAATTTATTTTTTCTTCATAATATTAATCCACTTAACCATCGAGCAGACCTTAGTATCCTCTTAGTGATAGAGAGGCTGAATAAAAATGGGACTGGCCATCAAACAGTCTTTAGATAGAACACTGAAGAATTGTGTACTCTTGAAAGTCTTCACTGGTATGTCTTGAAATCCACTACCATATTGTCGTTGGTATCCTTTATATCCTGTAGTTAAGGAAATCCCTTTTGAACATGGTTAGAGGAGGATGTTCATTGGGGGGGAGGATATCATTGCTGATTTTGCAGGATTTTAAGCTGACCATATGCATATCCTTCCCTAAAGAAGTGTGAGAAAAACATCAGACGGCATTTAGGATGAACTCAATTGTTGATGGTGATCTTGCGTACAAGATCCTGATTGTCATTGAGACCGGTACCTTGGCTGACACAAGTTTGTTGCTTGAAATCCATTGTCGGAAATAACAAATGCAGTGAACATCTATCTTAAAGTCTGTATTCATCCAGTATTGGTTGATATTCAGTTCTCTACTTGGATTTTATTCACTTGGTTCATTAGCTGCAACACTAAAGATCTTCTCAGTATAGTATGTTGGCTAGCCATTTCAAATTTAGGATATCTGCAGAACCTTTATCATATTCTTACCCAACACCACGAGATACTGTATCACAGAGGCTTCTATTTCTAATGCTTATTCCCTAACCCTTTAGCCTAGGCCCTTGTCTCGTCTAACCAATCTCAGTATCTCCCAATCATGTCTCACTGCTTGTGTCCTTTGCTGCTTTTACTAGAAGTAAACTTCGGACCTCTCATTCTTTAAGCAACAGAGGACTGATACTACTAAGATCAGTGTCAAGGAATATTGTTGTCACCATCATCTATCATTACATCTAAGCAAGATAAATGCGGTAGTATTCCTTGAAATACTTCATCTTCAGTTTCCCTTCTTGTTTATTATATAATAGTTTTAAAATACTTTGGTTAACGAGATTGAGTACTGTATGATATTGAAAAGCCATCTGACAGAAGTAGTGTGATGGAGAAAGTTTACTTTTATATACTGAATTTAGACGTAAAAATTTTGCTCTTCGATTCCAAGGACGACTGCTTTGAGTTAAAGTTCACTAACTACTTTGCTTTTGCAAGTTTCATTGTATAAAAGTGCAGTTCTTACTTTCAAACATAAAGTTTGTTTTGTAATATTTTGGAGTTCTGTGTGAAGGAAAGATAAGCCTCAACAGCGTGCATATATATATATATATATATATATATATATATATATATATATATATATATATATATATATATATATATATATATATATATATATATATATATATATATATATATATATATATATATATATATATATATATATAAAGTATAAGCAAGTGATCTATGCCTAAATTATTTCCTTTATTTATTTAGTGAGAAATCATTGCAAAGTTTAACAGTTTGTCTTTTTGGGTGTATAAAGTATTTCATTTTATTTTAGTGAATAATCATTGTATAGTGTATCAGTTTGTCTTATTAGTTGTATAAATTGATGCCTGTTTATTTATATCATGAATAATCACTGCAAAGGACATTAGTTTGTCTTTTTGGGTGCATAAATTATTTCATCCTGATTTATTTTGTGGATTATCATTTCATAGGATACCAATATGTTTTTGGGCGTAAAAATTTTCTTATTTATTTAGTGAATAATCATTGCATTTTTTGTAATCAGCTCAGAATATTTTTTATCAGCTATTGATATGCTCAGGTCTCAGTTTATATTTTCCCCTTCATGGGAATAATATTTAGCATTCCCACTTTCGTAATATTAACTCAGTTTAATACAGATACTTCTTTTATAAAGTAAAGAAATATATGTATACCCCCTCATGCACATATAACATCTTGGTAATGTTGCAGAAAAGAATAATGGTCAGTGAAGATCTTGTGTAAAGAAGCCCATGTACTGTACACAGTAACTATATGGCAACTTAAATAACAAATATATTGTACTATACCGACAAAAACACATATAAATAATAAAAAATACTAATAATAATTTTAAATCATAATTGATGTATGACATTTGTAATGTAAAGAGATGTGTCACAGAACATATATATATATATATATATATATATATATATATATATATATATATATATATATATATATATATATATATATATATATATATATATATATATATATATATATATATAGATAGTGTGTGTGTGTGTGTGTAAAGTATTTTACAAGGTTAAATCATGTAATGAATCCGTAGATGGGCTTTCCCCTCCAAAGTTTTGGAATCTCATACTAAATCTGTAAAACCTTAATGTTGCCACCTGCATGTGGAAGTGCCCTTAATAATGAGAGAGAGAGAAACCTGTGGTCACATCTTTGGTTTCAACATGGATTCTAACTTTACATATTGACATCAGGTACAGTACTTAGTCTCGATAGAATAGTTGTGCAATATAAAAATCTAATGTTTGCTGTATATTTGTTTATCCAGGTGTAATAAGTATTTTAAATATTTTTTTGTTTTATTAGTACATCACACACAGGGGTTTTTAATGAGTGCATGTTATGGTAATTTAATAAGTTGTATTATATAAGTGAAATTTTGTTTTTGTAACTATATATTTGTATTGGTTTCCTGGTTTATATATGCTTATCATATATTTACTGACAATTAGGAGTCAAACTCAAAGGTTTCTGAAATACAGGGATTAGTGTCCCTTGACACCTCTTGGTAAAGCAGTTGACTGTTGGGTATATATCCCTCTATCCTGTATAGTTATGAAGCTATGGGTGATGCAAACCCACTCGACTTCATCTTGCTCAGAAATATAGAAACTAGCTATTTTTTTATGTCTTAACATAGTGTAACATACCTAGCACTTTAAAAGTGCTTTATAATTTTACTGTCAGGTATTGCGTTTAAACAGACAATACTTTTTGTGGATTACTTCATTATGTTGAATGCCATTTTACATAGTGCAATGCAGGTAGCAAGCTCATACTTTTTTCTCATCCGTGGAGATAAGAATAGTTGTATACAGTATTTAAGGAGGAGTCTAATGTGTACATATTGCTCTATAAAATAATTGTTAATGGATTTCTTCATGTTGTTCTTGTCAACACTTATCTACTTCAATCTTTTCTCTAAAAATAGAAGATTTTGTCCACTATCTTTCAACTTTTGTCCATAATATAGGTCAGTGAAATATATCCAGCACCGACATTGTTAAGCATTTCGTGATATTGTTGCAGTCTATACTTACTTAGTGTAATCCCATCTGGAAAAACGAACATTGTCTGTTATCTAGAACTTTTCACTGTAGGTTTGATTCAAACTTGACTTGGGGACTTAAAACATCAGTTATGATGCAACATACCATAGTGCCAAAGGATATAAGAAATAATGTCTTAGTGCTTTGCTGTTCCGATAACAATAGTGTACATGAGTACTAGATAAGTAAAATATTAAATTGGCGCTTTTTTTTTATAATCTTTTATCTTAGAATTTATAAAATAGCCTTAAATAACATGCAATAAAAAAATCATGATTTTGGTAGAGATCATCAGATATACTGTGAATAGATTTTGTAAATCTATTATTAGACGTGTCTTTCCAGCTGTTCAATATAAAGATATATGAATCTTTGTAGACAATGTACTGCCATTGTTTGCTAGTTTTATATGTAAATTATTTTTTAGTCAAGAGAATGCCATTGTTTGTGCATGGTGTTACATGTATAATATCTTGATGGGTAAAAAGCATCTATTACCTCAAAGTTCGGAAATGTATTTGAATCTTAGTTTATACTCAAAATTTAATTTTTTCCAGATATATTATTGAGGGGATCCAAATATGGTAAAATTTAGTGAATAATTCTTATCAAATCTTTCGGCTTCTCCCGTCAAGGGTCGCCACAGGATATCAGTTGTCTCCATATCTCCCTATCCCCCGTTTCCTCCTCTCACACCCCAAACTCTCATGGCCTCCCTCACATTCTTAAACCTCCTCGTTTCTTGCAGCTCCATCTTTAACGTCCTTCTCCTAGTATACCCATAATCCCTCCTCAGAAAATGCCGAAATTATCTCCACCTCACCCCTCACCATGTCCTCAACCCATCCTACCTTCACTCTTTCTCTACAACACTCCTTATTTAACTTATCCCTCCTAGTCTCATGCAAAGAACATTGTGGGACTGTTTCCAATCCATACAACATGGATTGTCTTATAAGCCTTACTATACACTCTTACAGGCACCCTTTCATCACATATCACTCCTGTAACTCCTCTCCATCCTGCCTGCCCTCTCTTCTACACCTCTCATACTCTACTCTGAACAATTAACGCCAAAAACTAATCTACTTCTCCCATCCCCTGCTACATCCCCCGGCAGCAGCACTTAAACACATACCACACACTCGGCATCAGAATTCTACAATTTAACACAGAAAAAAGAACTCACTTGACCAAACAACACTGTATACACACTGACAACTCAAAAGAAACAAATCTACATGATCATAATTATATACTGTACGTCCTCTCACTGTCCCTAACAATGGCAACCCATAATTACAGACATCCTGGGTGACTATTTCGGTTCCAAGACGTCTGCTTAATTTGTTGACAACCTGGACACGGAGAGGGCTGGGAATACAAAACTAAACAGAAAACCTTATTTTCTAAATTGCATTCAACAACACACATTCCTCACCAAACCCACTTCCTACCATTATCACATATCACCTTCTGTTCACTGAATCTCGCCCCCACGGCTTCTTAGAGGGAGGTCAAAACCCTAGGTTTTGACTAGCTCCCCATTATTACCACCAAAGCAAGACACCCCAGCAGGCAACCGACACATACACCTATCAAAAAAGAACAGAATGTCAAGCTGTAACTACTGAAACAGTACAACAAAGCAAAACCCTAAACAGTATTCCTTTCACATAAAAGATGCAGTACACTTCTCACAATACAAAAAGTACAGAAAAGCATGACCCATAAACTCTTTCTTACACACATGACACAAAGAATCACTATGGCATCAGTTTAGCAAGACTAACATCTCGTCACAAGTCACATAAATAAGCCTTTGATACCATCCCCTGCCATACATTCACAAATAAAACTTTCAAATTATCACAAAAAGATGGCTGGCCTATTACCTTAAAAGCGGGTGTGCACACATTATTTGCTCGTCAGTCATCATACATTGTCTTATCACTCACACAGTTTAGCCTTTACATAAATAATCCCACTCCATGCTAGCATCAAGTGCACATAGCTTACAATGCTAATGACTTGACACACACTAATTTGCAAACATAGCTGCAGACCTCCGCCAGCCTTACCTCAATACATTACATTAATAGTTCCTTTCAAACAGACTAATGTCAAATCCAGTTACTGTCCTCACAGACTGGACAACAGAACACTGTCACATTCCACACCCCACTGTAAATCCCCACACACACCTACTCCTGCAAATGCACACCTTAATGCACCAACACATCACCCTAACCAGGTTTTGACAGATATGGCTAGATCTAAAACTACTGGTCAATGAAGCTTTGTAAGTAAACTTCTTTGCAGGATGCACTTATTCAATATAAAAATAGCTGAAGATTGGTATTCGCGAATCGAGGAAGTAGGTTATACTAACTGCATTCAATGCTCTAGGGACAAATATGATATATATCATACGAGCACAAAAAAGGGAACCGACCAGGAGACAGGGTGTTCCGACCATAGGGCTCTTCCCCGTAAGAACAATTAGGTAATTACACACACCAAACATGAACAGGTACAAACACGTTTTTGTTTAGTCTGTAATGTGTTATGTTGGTTGAGTAGAGGCAGAGCTTGCATTAATCCATCAGTGTATATAATGCTGGTATATTACAGTAGTGGTTAGTGTTGTGTCCAGATGTTGTATGGGCAAGTGACATATGGGCATAAGTCTTGGTGTGTGTGTTTTTGATGTTTGTGATGTGATTAGGTGACACTAATGTATCATATGCTATACCAAGGATTTTAGGTGTGCGCGCGCGCGTGCGTACGTGTTGTATACCTGAGTATTTAACTATTACTACTGATCAGGAGACATGCAGTTATGAGTGAGCATAGGGTTCCCTCCCGTGAGCACAATTAGGTAAATACAATATTAGACACCTACGCCTACAATCCTTGGCATGGCACACGATACTTAATGTCATTGAAATAACATGTCACGTACATCATAAACAACTTTATACCAAGACAATGCTCTATCATCATTTGGACAAAGCACAGATACCACTACAACAGTATACAAACAATATATACACTTGGTTATGGAATATGCAATCCCCCACATGGGCTTTTAACCTATATAAAACACACCACAACATCCTACAAACTAAACAAAAAGCACTAAAAGGAATTACAGGCTACAACACCTACAGACCATTTTCTCCTAGACACCAGTTTTCAAAAAACCTCTAGACATAAAAGACACACAAATACTTGCCACAGCCTCTACTTACCAGCACCGTCCGCACACTACATGGCAAAGAAGTTACATACACCTAGCAATTTATTAAAACAACTAGCAGACACCGTCACATATTCCCTGTGGCCCTCTCTACCCCAGCCTTTGCAAAGTGAGACCTAGTTTACTCTCCTTTCCATTTACTTACTTATTGACAACACAATGCTGCGGTCACAATCTCCCAAAATTCATCCTTCTGAATCCTTCATTCCCTGTTAAGACAGAGTACACCATGCTAGGCTGCAATGTGGTCATCACCTAGGCCTTTTCAGCTATTGGAAGAGGCTGTAAGACTTTTGTCAATGGTGCCTGACAAGATACAACCCATTACATTTCAAGGAAGACTGCATTGCTTACAACATATGCCAATAACACAGCATACTATCGCCGCCTTGCAACCTCACTACTGGACTGCCCTTTCTCTCATTCACACATGTACTCTGTCTGGCTCCTACTTAAATTCCTCTACTCCAGCGTATACGGACACCTCTCCAGGTTCACCTTAACCTGTTCCCTACTTTCACTAGACCACAAAATTGTCTGTAAGCATAATAGCCAATGCAACTCCTGTCAGATCTTGTCCATCACCATTGCAAACAAGTATAATTATTTACCCATGAAATTAAGTTAAAATGGCCTAATTTGCTGTTGGTTAATATGTCACGTATTTAAAAAATAATGGTATGTCCCTCTCCATTTCGTTTTATATTGAATAATACAGTGAAAATACTTACTTGCCTTTTCCATCAATGTGGAATTTATAATTGCCTTTTCAAGTAATTTTACTTGCTTGACTACAGTTTGCACTCCACTTGGGATTAAACTTGAATCATGTAATCTTACATTAGATCTTCAGCACTGGGAATGGTGGTAATTAGCTCACTAGATAGTGTGTACATTGTCGTTGTACTATTTATTTGTCCAAGAGAAAAAAGTTTAGTGCACAGTCTTTTAGATTAATGATGTCTCCCTATCCCCACTTCTTATAACTATTAATCACTTATGTCAGTTGATAATAAAATAGCATTTTACTGAATATATCTCACGTAGTAATGGGATTCTGAACCATACTTTTGGAATTTGACCTAAAATCTTGTGATACATATTGTTAAGTATTACCTTCCTAAAGCAATACATCACTTATGTGTATGATGCTGTACTATTCCATAAAAGTTAAACAGGATTCCTTAACAGCAACTTTCTTCAATATATTCCATAGTGTACTACTGCAAGATTTCATGCGTATGAGGGATGCCTACCTAGTAGTTAAAAGGGTCCCACATTGAACTGCATGATTAGTGTATGAAGGATACCTACCTATCTGTAATAAGGGATACATCTTTAGTAAATTAATGAGAAGATACTTAGCAGTTTTCCTGTATACTGCTCTATCATCCCACAATATTTAAAACAAGTTAATATGTCATGTTTAAAAGTAAGATTTTCTTGTTCTATTACAAGGCTCATTCTAAATATAAAAGAAACACTGGTTTTCTCCAAAATGTGGGCATCCTCTCCTGTGTAAAAGGAGACTTAAGAAGTTGCTACATAATTCTTAAACCTTTTTTGAGAGGGAAGAACACAGTTCTGAGATATTCAAGAGATGTGAACCTTTCCTGAGCATTGATGATGAAGATTCCAGTGTTATAAGTCAGTCACAGTTAAGTATTATAGTCCTTAAATTTCTCAATAGTTATATAAGAAATAACCTTTATTTTAATTAAGTGCACCTATTTTACTTAATATTCTTGTAATTTCATGTATACTTTTTAATTGGAAGATGTCACTCATCTTCTTTATATTCCTAAGCTTATTTCACTCTTAACCAAAATCATTCCCTCCACTAAGGAATTGCAAGCAGTAATGAGGGTCACAAGAATTGTGTATCACTCTTGGAAACAATAAAATTGAATTAAGCTGAATACGTTTTTCTTTAGCTGAAGATACATATTTGTATTTATCCTTTTTGTTTCTAAGTATTCTGTAAAATTTTGCTATTATCAGTGCTTTGTACTGCCAGATGGAGAAGCTTTTGAAGGTAGGGCATTCCAGAAGTAAACCACGATGATCCCTTTCATATCCTCAATAAATGTATCAAGGGAAACTCCCTAACTCACTGGACTTAAGTACACTCTGCTTCTCAACTATACTGGCAGACTTGAGGCGAAAGCAATTGTTACATGGTTTCACCTGAGATGCAAATAACCAATTAAGCACATTATATGTGTGAAAACATGAATCATTTTTCACCCCGACCTGGACTCGAACCTAGGACTTATGATTACTAATGTGCTTAATTGGTTATTTCATGGCCCGAATGAGATTGGGAATTGAATTAAATGCTAAAAAGAAGCCACGAGTGAGGTTGAGGAATCTGTAATATGAACATAGTGGCATTCAGTTAGAATGCGTTCATTCCTAAGTATAGCAGATATAAGCTATAAGGTTGGATTCCTTTTAACCTTCTGTGGTGTAGTGGTAGTGCCTTGACTTAGTAATCATAAGTCCTAGGTTCGAGTCCCGGTCGGGGTAAAAATATGATTCATGTTTTCACATATATAATGTGCTTAATTGGTTATTTCATGGCCAGTCGGGGTAAAAATATGATTCATGTTTTCACATATATAATGTGCTTAATTGGTTATTTCATGGCCAGAATGAGATTGGGAATTGAATTAAATGCTAAAATGAAGCCACGAGTAAGGTTGGGGAATCTGTAATATGAACATAGTGGCATTCAGTTAGAATGCGTTCATTCCTAAGTATAGCAGATATAAGCTATAAGGTTGGATTCCTTTTAACCTTCTGTGGTGTAGTGGTAGCGCCTTGACTTAGTAATCGTAAGTCCTAGGTTCGAATTCCGGTCGGGGTAAAAAATTATTCATGTTTTCACATATATAATGTGCTGAATTGGTTATTTCATGGCCCGAATGAGATTGGGAATTGAATTAAATGCTAAAATGAAGCCACAAGTGAGGTTGGGGAATCTGTAATATGAACATAGTGGCATTCAGTTAGAATGCGTTCATTCCTAAGTATAGCAGATATAAGCCATAAGGTTGGATTCCTTTTAACCTTCTGTGGTGTAGTGGTAGCGCCTTGACTTAGTAATCATAAGTCCTAGGTTCGAGTCCCGGTCGGGGTAAAAAATGATTCATGTTTTCACATATATAATGTGCTTAATTGGTTATTTCATGGCCAGAATGAGATTGGGAAATGAATTAAATGCTAAAATGAAGCCACGAGTGAGGGTGGGGAATCTGTAATATGAACATAGTGGCATTCAGTTAGAATGCGTTCATTCCTAAGTATAGCAGATATAAGCTATAAGGTTGGATTCCTTTTAACCTTCTGTGGTGTAGTGGTAGCGCCCTGACTTAGTAATCATAAGTCCTAGGTTCGAATCCCGGTCGGGGTAAAAATATGATTCATGTTTTCACATATATAATGTGCTTAATTGGTTATTTCATGGCCCGAATGAGATTGGGAATTGAATTAAATGCTAAAATGAAGCCACGACTGAGGTTGGGGAATCTGTAATATGAACATAGTGGCATCCAGTTAGAATGCGCTCATTCCTAAGTATAGCAGATATAAGCTATAAGGTTGGATTGCTTTTAACCTTCCGTGGTGTAGTGGTAGCGCCTTGACTTAGTAATCATAAGTCCTAGGTTCGAGTCCCGGTCGGGGTATAAAAATGATTCATATATATATATATATATATATATATATATATATATATATATATATATATATATATATATATATATATATATATATATATATATATATATATATATATATATATATATATATATATATATATATATATATATATACACACACACACAGTGTTCCTTCCAGTATTGCGATGGTTCGGTTCCGGGACCCAGCACGAGACAGGAAAATTGCGAAGTAGGATCAGCCTATATGTACATAGATATTTTAATGTATTTTTACGTTTACACTGTATAAACCCTCCCTGTACTGTTACCAAACCACCCTTTACTTCATAAATAACAGCATGCAACGTAAATTTATATGAAAGTGATAGATAAAATTACGGTGAATGAAGTGGAAATTACATGACATACTCAGGTACATAGGTATTTTACAATTATTTTTATGTTTACGTACTGTATAAACCCTCCCTGCACTGTTAAAAAAACACCCTTTACTTTATAAATAACAGCAAGCAACGTAAATTTTTATGAAAGTGATAGGAAAACTTACCGTGAATGAGGTGATGATGACGTGACATACTCATATACATAGTTATTTTACAATTATTTTTACGTTTACGTACTGTATAAACCCTCCCTGCACTGTTAAAAAAAACACCCTTCACTTTATAAACAGCATGCAACGTAAATTTATATGAAAGTGATAGGAAAACTTACCGTCAATGTGATGATGACGTGACATACTCATGTACATAGGGATTTTACAATTATTTTTACGTTTACATACTGTATAAACCCTCCCTGCACTGTTAAAAAAACACCCTTTACTTTATAAATAACAGCCTGCAACGTAAATTTATATGAGTGATAGATAAAATTACGGTGCATGAAGTGGTAATTACATGACATACTCATGTACATAGGTATTTTACAATTATTTTTACGTTTACCTACTGTATAAACCCTCCCTGCACTGGTAAAAAAACTCCCTTTACATTTTTTATAAATTAAATAATGAAATTTGTTTTTTTCAATAAAAAAATGAAAATACCGAAAATTTTTATTTTTTCAATATTTTAATATTTTTGCGTATACCCAAAAAATAAAATAATAATTTGCCAAAAATAACCCGTGGTACAGTGAAAACGCGAACCAAGAAACGCAATCCAGCGAGGGATCACTGTATGTATATATATATATATATATATATATATATATATATATATATATATATATATATATATATATATATATATATATATATATATATATATATATATATATATATATATATATATATATATATATATATATATATATATATATACCTTGTTCTTGGAATAACATGGAGATAGGTTCTCAGAAGTGACGGGTATATCAAAAATCGCGTAAAAAAAAAAGAAAAGTCATTTTCCATAGGAAACAATTATAAAGGGCATAGATATGTTCCACAACCTTACAGAGACACACTATTCCAAAAAATATAAGTAAAAACATATTTTATAAGTACATACCAAAGCAGAAAGCAATAGGCATACAGTACACTGGAACGTGCATGGTGGCGGTGAGCACGAGGATGCAAACGTTTTACCACCTCTGTATCACCTGATGCACCCTCGCACACTATTTCCCTGACGATATTATATCGAAAGTTTGTTTGCTGTTTGTTCTTAATGTTTTTTCAATTTTCTTCATAACATTCGATCGCATTAAGCAGTAGAAGAGGAGGAGGATGCAGAACGAACCTCTATCGGCAAACGTTCAGATGATACTTATCACTATTCAGGCACAATATCTTCCTAAAATATTTATTTACTAACTCTATTTGGGGTTTATCTAATTTTCAAGAATACAGTATTAATATTCCTTGGTTCTAATCATTATTCTAGCTTCTTTACATATCGACCAAGCTGCACGAAATCTAAACGTAAACAAAGTCAGCTGAGAGAAAAAGAAAACTATACAATTCGTTACAAAGAAAACATATATCGGGGAAACTTAAATTAAATATATATATTCTCTATACCCTATTTCCATGACGATATTATATCAAAAGTTTGTTGGCTGTTTGTTCTTAATGCTTTTTTTTCAATTTTCTTCATAATATTCGATCGCATTAAGTAGTGGAAGAGGAGGAGGATGCGGGAGAACGAACCTCTATCCACAAACGTTTTGCCACTTCCGTATCAGCTGAAGCACCCTCGCACGCTACTTCCCTGACGATATTATATCGAAAATTTATTTGCTGTTTGTTCTTAATGCTTTTTTCAATTTTCTTCATAAAATTAGATCGCTTTATACGGTAGAAGAGGAGGAGGATGCGGGAGAACGAACCTCTATCCACAAACGTTTTGCCACTTCCGTATCAGATGATGCACCCTTGCACGCTATTTCCCTGACGATATTACATCAAAACTTTGTTTGCTGTTTGTTCTTAATGCTTTTTTTCAATTTACTTCATAATAGTAGATAGCATTAAGCGGTAGAAGAGTAGGAGGATGCGGAAGAACAAACCTCTATCCACAAACGTATTGCCACTTCCGTATCGGCTGATGCACCCTCGCACGCTATTTCCCTGACGATATTATATCGAAAATTTGTTTGCGGTTTGTTCTTAATGCTTTTTTCCATTATCTTCATAATATCCGATCACATTAAGCGGTAGACGAGGAGGAGGATGGCGGAAAACTGGCTCCGAGGCGGTCGATTTTTGTACTAAAATGAAAATTTTTTCCTCAAATTTTTTTGCATGAGCATTATATATATATATATATATATATATATATATATATATATATATATATATATATATATATATATATATTATATTATATTATATTATATATATATATTATATTATATTATATATATATATATATATATATATATATATATATATATATATATATATATATATATATATATATATATATATATAACACTGAACTGTTAACATAGTCTAAAATGGTAGGAAAAGCCCATTAAATAAAACAATGAAAATATATATATAAAAAGCATGGGCGTTATATAATATATATATATATATATATATATATATATATATATATATATATATATATATATATATATATATATATATATATATATATATATATATATATATATATATATATATATATATATATATATATATGTTAATAACACTGAACTGTTAACAGTCTAAAATGGTAGGAAAAGCCCATTAAATAAAACATGGTAGGAAAAGCCCATTAAATAAAACAATGAACATATATATATATATAAAAATTACTATTAATTTCGTGACCTAAACTGGCCACCTTCTTAAAGTACAATGGCAAGAGATACAGCTAGCAAAACAGAGGAACAATTGGAAAGGAGCCAAAAAATAACCGCCCAAGGTACATTTACATGTCAATGAACCCTGGGCAGGTTTTATGTCTCCTTTTCAATTGTTCTTCTGTTTTGCTAGCTGTATCTCTTGCCATTGTACTTTGAGAAGGCGGCCAGCTTAGGTCACGAAATTAATAGTATTTTTTATATATATATTTTCATTGTTTTATTTAATGGGCTTTTCCTACCACATATATATATATATATATATATATATATATATATATATATATATATATATATATATATATATATATATATATATATATATTATATATATATATATATATATATATATATATATATATATATATATATATATATATATATATATATATATATATATATATAAAATTCTAAGCACATTTGAGACCTTGGATACTGTACAATCCTTAGTCTCATGGGCTTATCACACTTGGAGCAATACTCCCTGAACGACAAGAGCCACAGGTGTGATAATAACCAAGTTACCCAAAGCATCAGAGTAGGGAGTAGTAAGAGTGAAACAATGTAAATAAATTTGATAAAAATAATTATCGTGTTCAAAATAGCACCTTCAACTCCAACTGTCACATGAGGCTTAGTAGACTTTTTTTTCGTGGAAGAAACATGAAAACCTTAAAATTTTAAAAGGTCCTCAATAATAGGAGACTGGGTATCTATGGCTACAGCTCCCAATGTCATAATATACAGAACACTGGCTTCGAATTGTTCAACATCAAAAGTGACTCCATAGCCAAGGTATGTCAAAAGGATCAAAACTGCAGCAATCTTAAAAAAAAAAATTTGATGATGATGACCTGGGTCATGGTCCAGAATAATTTTGGTCATATTCACCAACATCTCACTAGCTTTTGAGAAAAAAGAAAAAAATTTACCTGGAGTGGTAGCCTCTTCGACGTAAGTCCACCCTCTGGGACTGCAACTCAGAAGAGCAGCAGCAAAAGAGGCCATACTGCCACAACTTTCCCCTGTTTCTCCCGGAGTACAAGAGTTTGGAGGAAGCTTGTGTAATCTGAGCAATTACTTCATCTCAATACAACAAACAAATACTGTATCAATTTTTCAATACCAAGAAATAACTGGTGGTAATTTCTTGAAAACTACCCTTAACTGGAAACATTGAGAGCATCCCAGGAAACACTTTCAAAAAAGCTTCACTGCACACAATCATATTTGCCACCAACACTCCATGAGAGGTCCTGGGGGAAAGCTCAGGATCAGTAATGATCTTCCCTGGGGCCTAGAGGCTATTTAGCCAGGCAGCTAATGGAAAGATAGTAACAAAAATTTCTTCTAAAGGAAATCCTATGAAGTAATTCTATTAGCTCTGGGGACAGGTCTGTATACTATTGCAAACTGAAAGAGATTTCTAGCATAACTACACTTCCTCAATTTTTTCTTTTTGTTTATGTTGACTCCCTGTTGATCTCAGCAGAATATCTCGTCTTGTTTTTCAAGAAAGTGTGGTTCATATGTCAAACAAAAATAGGCTGGTTTTGAATTCATACACTCAGCATTAGATGGAATAATATTCTTACCAATTCAAATCCTTGATATACTTCAAGTTCAACAGGTACAGAGTACAATTGTTGATGAACCCATATCCTATAAACAGATATAGTTTTAAATTACATTCCACTGGCCTAAATTATTTCAAGATTCAATAGTTACATTCCATTGGCCTAAATTATTTCAAGATTCAATAGCATATACTGTAGCAAGAATTTGACTTGCTCCATTATTCATAGGGGGTTCACAATTCATCAGGCAATAAAATATCAGTTGAAGCTTCACAGGACGAAAGCTTCAAATAAAATATTTGAAGCTGTACCATGTTTAAGATTCATCTGGAGATGTTGATGCAACCAGACAAGTATTCATAAGCATTAAGTTAAACACTTACCATATCTATGATGTAATAAGTCGATAAAATATTATAACAACCTCGAAAATTAGCATACACTTAAACACTAAGGAACCTAAGATCACAATCCAAATATATAAAAGCTCCCGTCATTTATACTTTAGATTTGGATGAAGAATTGCAACCATACTGATATGGATTAATTTTATTTGCAAACTGGGGAAAGTGAGGCAAATTGAGACAGACCATAAGGGATACAAGCCGCAGATCAAGCTTACTTTTGTGTAATATGACAATGAAAAATTTACTGCATTTCACCCCCACCAGGAGTACGAATATCATCGATTTTGAGAATCATTTTAACCAGCTGAGTAGCCAGCAATATTTGCTGCTTCTTGCTATGCAATGTCTCAATGACATGTTGTTCCTTCATATCTGCAAAGGGAAGATTTTACATATTATTGTTCAAAAGTCTATGACTATATAGTATTTAAGGAGTTCCAAAAGCATATTTTAAATAAAGGAGCATGCCAATGCCACCATATTCAGACCAATATACTGCAGACTAAAAATTCTTAGCAATAACTCACATGTCCAGAGCAATATTTAGCAAAGTAAAAATGTTAAAATGATAGTTCACCACGCATACAGACCAAAATACTGTAAAGACTGAGAAGTCTAGAAACTCACCACAAGTACCCCTGCTATTACAATCTATGCCGAGGGCTGGATTCTTCTCCGCAACCTGTCTAGCTTTGCAGTCTGCTAAAGTATGTATGGGAGAAAGTCCAGAGTTCTCTGCTAGAGCAAGTGGAATGGCTTCCAAGGCATCAGAAAAGGCACGGAAGGCATATTGTTCCAAGGTTGAGATCTGTGAAATTTAGACAGACATTTTTATTTGAGGCACAACCTGCATTCAGTATAGCACAAACAAGAAAAAAGTTTAGCTTAAGAGGTAAAAATGTTGCTTCTGCAACAATGTTAAAAACATTATACTATTCATGATCTGATCATAGTGTTCATCTATACAAGTGCCACATAGACTTAAATGAGCCAGAGCCATCAAGACTAAGAAAATTCATCAACAGCTAATCATTCCACGAGCATCAATTCTATAAAATATATATATATATATATATATATATATATATATATATATATATATATATATATATATATATATATATATATATATATATATATATATATATATATATATATATATATATACCTTGTTCGCTTTTTCCGCATGTTTATAATCCGCAAACTTGGAATAACGCCCCTAAAAATAATAGTAAAAAAATACGAAATTCGCGAACAAAGCCCATGCAAAAATATTTTTTTAACATTTTCATTTTAGTAAATACTTGACCGCCATCCTCCTCCTCTTCTACCACTTAATGCAATCGAATATTATGAAGAAAATTGAAAAAAAGCACTAAGAACAAATAGCAAACAAACTTTCGATATATCATCATCAGGGAAATAGCGTGCGAGGGTGCATCAGCTGATACGGAGGCGGGAAAACGTTTGCATCCTCGTGCTAAAAAATAGCATATACCCAGAAAATCTGCGTTATAAATAAACAACATGTATCCAGTAGTAGGCTGGCTCATGGCACCAGCTACAATAAATATTCTTGGATATTCATTACACATCTTTTATAATCCCTTCACATCTGACAGGTCATTACTCTCTCCATCTCTGTTTCTCTTTACTTTATGTATTCTTCGTGCCCAGGCCCGATAAAGGATGCTTTATTTTATAATTTTTTGGCCCGTCCTGGCGTCACAAACTTTTTTTTTTTTCCCCCTCGCCAAAAAAATCTGCGATGCACTGAATTCATGGTAGGTGAATCAAGATATAGCCAGGGATTACTATATACGTATAATGCAAATTTTTTGCTATTATTTTCCAAGACGAGTTATTCTAAATTTGCGTACTTTAAACTCACGTAAATCGAAAAAAAGAGAGAGAGAGAGAGAGAGAGAGAGAGAGAGAGAGAGAGAGAGAGAGAGAGAGAGAGAGAGAGAGAGAGAGAGAGAGGAGAGAGAGAGAGAGAGAGAGAGAGAGAGAGAGAGAGAGGAGAGAGAGAGAGAGAGAGAGAGAGAGAGAGAGAGAGAGAGAGAGAGAGAGAGAGAGAGAGAGAGAGGAGAAGAGAGAGAGAGAGAGAGAGAGAGAGAGAGAGAGAGAGAGAGAGAGAGAGAGAGAGAGAGAGAGAGAGAGAGAGAGAGAGAGAGAGAGAGAGAGAGAGAGAGAGAGAGAGAGAGAGAGAGAGAGAGAGAGAGAGAGAGAGAGAGAGAGAGAGAGAGAGAGAGAGAGAGAGAGAGAGAGAGAGAGAGAGAGAGAGAGAGAGAGAGTGTGTGTGTGTGTGTGTGTATGTATATAACTTTTTTTTAAAATCATATAAAAAATGTAATAAAAGCTCTTTAAGGTTTCTGTATAAAGCTGTCGTTTGAATGAGTAGGGCGGAGTGAAGGGACTGGGAATCCCCTCATCTGTATTTTCTCTTCCCACAAAATGTCAGCTACCCCCATTATCAGGGGGAATATGGCTCTGGTATATACAGTAGATAGATTGAACAATGGCAGAGGCTACTCTTAAATTAGGCATACTTATTTAATCCTAATGCTTAAATTATGAATCTAAACATCATTTGGCCCAAAGTTAAAAACAACAGTTCTAAATATCGTGGTAGATATATTATCGGTGTTATATTTCACTGGCACTCCACTGTCTAAATTAAAACAATGTGACCAGAGCAAGACAACTTAAATATTCACATCCAAGGTATCTACTGCAAAATTCAACATAGCAGCCGCAATGAGAGAGACAAAGAAACCTACAGTCGTCACATTGATTTATAATCACCATATAAATGTACTAGAAGCACTTAAAATATATCATATAATATGGGAATGCCTGTATCTACCACAAATAGGCCATACACCTGTGAAGTTTCTCCACATAGAAGTGGCTTAGGCAACTAACAATATGCCATAATAAATACCCCTTAATGCAAGCACTATCTTAGACTAACGATCCCTTCATATCCATTAACACTATCATACTACGAGCATTTCTCCAGTCATTCCATTTACTTTCAAAATTGTGCATTCCTTCTCAGAATCAAAAGCAAAAAATATAGTTTAAAACCATACAAAAGTACTGTACCATATCACTCCTGGTAAAACAAATTTCTGATACACAAAACAAAAACATCTAAGCCATTAATTGCTATATAATTCGTACCTTATCAGCTTCCTCTGATACTGCTAAAGCACAGGACACTTCAGCTGCACCACCCCCATATACAATTTTATTATTGCGGACAAGATTTCTCACAACACAGATGGCATCGTGGATACTACGCTTGGCTTCTTCAACAATCATTCTGTTACCTCCACGAATAAATATAGTCACAGCTTTAGTGTTGGGACACTCCTCGATGACCAACATCCTGTCCTTCGTAGTGCCAAATGAGATTTCCCTCACTTTACCACAGGTTCCCAATTTATCCGGGGAAAGTTCTTCAAACCTAGGCACAATACGCCCACTAGTGGCAATTGCAATGAGTTCAATTTCGGGTCCACCCACCCAACGCACAGCAGGCAACTCCTTCTGAAGCAGCAAATGGTTGGCTTCATCATCAAAGCCCCACTGGCATATGGCAAGGGTAGCACCTGCAGCCTTCACCTTATCCACCATCTGTACAAATTGCTCTTGCTCATAGGTATGTAGAGCCTGGTATTCTTCTACACTGGTGACTTCAAGCTTATGCTTGGTCTTAGGCTTAGGGGGTTCAAACGGACAGGTAAGGATGGCAAGTTTTACGTCCTTCAACTCCTTGGGCATTTGAGGGTGAGAGAAGTCCTTGTCCACAACTACACCTTTGACTAGCATCGTGTCTTCAAGTTTACCACCAACTTTTCCCTCGACTTTAATCAGTTCAAAGTTGACGTCACGTGACTCGAGATCCGCAACGGCCATCACGGCATCTACAGCAATTTCGGCCATCTGACGATGACACCTGTTGATAATTTTTGAACCCAAGGTGGTCATAGCAGTCAATACCAATTTTTCTTTGTCACTGACATCTACAATGAATTCCTCAGCAATTTTGTCCAAGTTTTCAATTGCTTTTTTAGCAGCTAATTCATAGCCATCAGCAATACGAATAGGATGAATTCCTTTATCAAGCAGATGCTCAGCCTTTTCTAAAAGTGCCCCAGCAAGAACTGAAAAATGGACAGAAACGTACATTCATATTGAATGTGGAATGTGAACAGTTCTTCTTGTTTAAGGAAATAACATATACTGTACTACCAAACATGCACAATATAATTTCATTATATGAGTACTTCCTGCAACCCCATAGGAAAAGATTTGGACAGCAACCTTGGTCGTGGTTACAGGGGAGAGGGAATGAAGTCTGGCAATCCTTTTCTCTAAATATTTTTCGCCATTACTAAAAATAACTAAAAGATACTGCAAGAATGGGTACAGTATACTATAAACTACTGTTATAATTATGTCACCCAGCTGGCTTCAGCAAAATGTGGTATCTCTTTTAACAAACAAACAAAAAAATATCTTTCCCATACTTACCAACAACACCAGTTGTTCCATCACCAATCTCATCATCTTGAGACTGAGACAACTGAACCATAAGCTTAGCAATTTGATGCTCTACATCCATCATCTTAAGAATGGTTGCTCCATCATTTGTGACCGTCACATCTCCATCAGGACTGACCATCAATTTATCCAATCCTTTGGGACCAAGAGATGTGCATAGGATAGAAGCAACACTTCGAGCAGCAAGAATATGAGACTGAAAAATAAAACATGCGGACTTGAAAGTTTCAGAAATCAAGGTAAATATATCTGCCAATGCACATTTAAATCTTTAACTCAAGCTAACTATGATCA
This sequence comes from Halocaridina rubra, assembly GCA_037179515.1. Lineage (NCBI taxonomy): Eukaryota > Metazoa > Arthropoda > Malacostraca > Decapoda > Atyidae > Halocaridina > Halocaridina rubra. The sequence continues at coordinate 116,362 of JAXCGZ010011491.1, forward strand.
TGACTGGTTTGGATATTTGTACTCTCCCCTACTTGCCTCAATTCTCGTTTAGACTTTAAACAATGCTATACTCAAACGCAAATATAGGGGAGGCTTGGGCGTTGCCTATGGAAGGATTCCTTTCACCACAGCTCTGACACATCAACCATAATATATCTTTTTCTTTCGCAGATCAACTTCTTATAATTTGAAATTGTGTATCACATAATCTGTATACATATATGTAATAAATAAGACACTGTAAATATTCGATTGACAATGTCGAGTAATGCCTAAATTGCCTCCATATCTACATTTGACTATAAATGAAAAAGGTTACCAAAAATAACAGTGAGCAAAAGTAGGCAGAGAGATTTTAGAGTACAGTATATACAAACAAGAATAATTGGTATGCTATTGACAGAAATTGCTTTGAAGCCATAGCAATAATCGCTTAATGCTTTCAAATTTTATAACAACTACTGTATATACAATATGAGCGTTTTGCCATATACTGATTAAAACAAAATGTCATTTACTTCATGAGCTTGACTCAAACATGCAGGATACACAATGCAGAGAAAATAGGTTACTATATGAAGGGTTACATCACACTGTTCGATGTTAAGTCTTCCTTCAATTATGGTATGCTTACATCAACACCGAATATTCTTGGATATTCGTTACACATCTCTTACTATCCCTTCACATCTGACAGGTCACAACACTTGCCATCTCTGTCTCTTTACTTTTTTTTCTTTGTGCCCAGGCCCGACGAGGGCATATTTATTTTTTTTTGTCCGTCCTGGTGTCACACTCATAAAATAAATAAATAAATAAAAATATTCCACTGGTTATCATGAATATATTAATTGGCAATAAAGTATAATAACGTTTATCGTAAACAAGGCAAGATAATGAAAGTTCATTTACAACACCAATAAACTATCTATATGGTGGCTCACAACTTATTCTGATATTAAATTATGCATATATACATATAGTATATTCTTGTTAGATAGGACTAGTTAATTTTAGGCCACTCTAATATGGTGTACAAAGATTTTCGTAAAATTTGTTTCACATTCCCGGTATGTTAACCTAAACTTGATGAGCAGTAAGATGCGTTAATAGCAGCTTGGCTGCTGCATATAAAACAGTAATTGCCTCAATGCACACATTTTTGTTCAATAAACAATTTATTGCAATATAGACCACTTATAAAAATGCAGCAAAGTACAAAAAATGAATGGGTTATATACATTTCCATCTTATATTAATACTTCTAAAAGTTTTCCAATATGATCTTACACTGAACAATGTAGATATCAGGTAATAATTTAAGTAAATGGTATATTCATTGCAGATATGAGAAGGCGTATTTGCTCAGGTCAGCAATGCATAAACAAATCAATAGTATTTTGACCTCTTTACATTAATATTTAGTCACATAAGTATAAACTCTTAATCATAGGCCTTATGTTATTCCTTAATTACCCACACATTTTCCATTCCTATATAAAACTGAAATTACACTCCTTTCTTTAAACCTCATAGACTTTACTTTCGCTTCATGAGTCTCAACCTAAAACTAAACTTAAAATTTCACTCTTGACCATGATCTGCTGCTATTTCAAAGGTTTTCATTTCAATACTTTCTACTTAACAAACAACATAGGTACACCTTCTCCATGCCTCTTTGACCTGAAATGTATTGCCAAAGGCAGTCCCAAGACACCCAACACGTATCAGGTTACATTTGTCATCCATCAATTCTCACTTACACACCCCAAATGCATTGAAACACAGGACATTAAAACTAAAACAAAAATTAAACCACAATTTCAATATTCAACCTTTCTAAACCGTAGCTTTAACGACCACATGAAACCTTACCTGGTTTTTTTTTTTCTTTAGAAATTTAAAGATTCTGAGGGTGTGATGGTAAATATTTACCATAACTTTTAATATGACTGCCTAAGCCGACTATAACTTTGACTGAAATATTCCCAAAGGATGCTTCCAAAAATAGCAAATATGTGCGAAAACTTAGTCGAGGAAAATTCATGTGCACTATATAAGCAGAGTGCACGAAAGTATTCATACATACATAGTCATCCTACTATCATAATTTTTGGCTTAATAACCTCAATCCAGCATGAAAATAAAAATAAAACCGTCAAATATAATCACCTTTAACGCATCTACTCCCGTCAATCGTTTTTGCTGATCCTGGTCCTTGAGTATAATTATGGGTTTTCCATACTCATCAAAGACAAGCTGCCCAACAGCCGACATATTTATAATGTGTATAAGCCTTGGAGGCTTACGATGTCACACGATTAAAAACTATAACTTTTGTTCAGACGGAACACCCTCCGCCCGGTCTATGACTCACAAGACTGACAGAGAACCATCGTTACAGCGGCTGAATGAACACTTTAAAGGATCATTTTTATTACAAAATATGACTTTAATTTGGATAAGAGCTATATGTTACTATCATTTATAACGAATTTTATATTTTTCAAATTATTTGTATACTTTTTATATTGTTTTATTGTCATTTCTATCTTTACAAAATTAAATAATAAACTTATAGTTTCGAAGACATATAAAAGGATATAGAGAACGAATCCAAATTGACAAAGGCAACACTCTTTCTAAACCCACATGTAAACATCTGCAATTGTTATTGATAATTTAGGCGTATACTTATATTCTAGCTTGATATCAAAATTAGCAACAATAAATGCAGTGATAAATGTCAGTAATTCTTGATTTCTATGCTATAGCTTGACTCTTAAAGCTATTTATCGGAATTAATATCACCCTTGTGAGTTCTGCTTTATTTGGCACATGGTCTTCAGTTATGGACATTCTAGAATCACCTGGAATGCGCAGGATGGTCAGGTCTTCTCATTATGTAATAATAGTATACATTCATCATCCATTGTAAGGATGCATTTTAGCAGGAGGGTCTGCCCCTCTCTTTTCTCCCTCTATTTCATTTGCGTGCTTTTCCTCCCTAATTTTCCCACTCCATTACCCCCCCCCCCCCAAAAAAAAGAGAGGAAACGGTCAATGAGTATCCTCCCCGAATCCAATGCCATCCTAATGGTGATATTTCTTGTTTTCTCTTCCACAGACGACGCATACACATACATACACAGAGGTCGCAGCCCCCTTGTTAGGGCGTGACCGAGTCAAAGCACACACACATAAATCTA
>JAXCGZ010011492.1:0-20000 GCA_037179515.1 Halocaridina rubra
CATGAATCACCTTTTTTTACCCCGACTGGGACTCGAACCTAGGACTTATAATTACTAAGTCAAGGCGAAACCATCTACACACCACAGAAGGTTAAAAGGAATCCAACCTTATATCTTATATCTGCTATACTTAGGAATGAACGCATTCTAACTGAATGCCACTATGTTCATATTACAGATTCCCCAACCTCACTCGTGGCTTCATTTTCGCATTTAATTCAATTCCCAATCTCATTCGGGCTATACAATAATCAATTAAGCACATTTCATTGTGAAAACATGAATCATTTTTAACCCCGACTGGGACTTGAACCTAGGACTTATAATTACTAAGTCAAGGCGCTACCAACTACACACCACAGAAGGTTAAAAGGAATCCAACCTTATAGCTTATATCTGCTATACTTAGGAATGAACGCATTCTAACTGAATGCCACTATGTTCATATTACAGATTCCCCAACCTCACTCGTGGCTTCATTTTCGCATTTAATTCAATTCCCAATCTCATTCGGGCTATACAATAATCAATTAAGCACATTGCATATGTGAAAACATGAATCATTTTTTACCCCGACTGGGACTCGAACCTAGGACTTATAATTACTAAGTCAAGGCGCTACCAACTACACACCACAAAAGGTTAAAAGGAATCCAACCTTATAGCTTATATTTGCTATACTTAGGAATGAACGCATTCTAACTGAATGCCACTATGTTCATATTACAGATTCCCCAACCTCACTCGTGGCTTCATTTTCGCATTTAATTCAATTCCTAATCTCATTCGGGCTATACAATAATCAATTAAGCACGTTACATATGTAAAAACATGAATCATTTTTTTTACCCCAACTGGGAATCGAACCTAGGACTTATAATTACTAAGTCAAGGAGCTACCAACTACACACCACAGAAGGTTAAAAGGAATCCAACCTTATAGCTTATATCTGCTATACTTAGGAATGAACGCATTCTAACTGAATGCCACTATGTTCATATTACAGATACTCCAACCTCACTCGTGGCTTCATTTTCGCATTTAATTCAATTCCCAATCTCACTCGGGCTATACAATAATCAATTAAGCACATTACATATGTGAAAACATGAATCATTTTTTTTACCCCGACGGGGACTCGAACCTAGGACTTATAATTACTAAGTCAAGGCGCTACCAACTACACACCACAAAAGGTTAAAAGGAATCCATCCTTATAGCTTATATCTGCTATACTTAGGAATGAACGCATTCTAACTGAATGCCACTATGTTCATATTACAGATACCCCAACCTCACTCGTGGCTTCATTTTCGCATTTAATTCAATTCCCAATCTCACTCGGGCTATACAATAATCAATTAAGCACATTGCATATGTGAAAACATGAATCATTTTTTGCCCCGACTGGGACTCGAACCTAGGACTTATAATTACTAAGTCAAGGCGCTACCAACTACACACCACAGAAGGTTAAAAGGAATCCAACCTTATAGCTTATATCTGCTATACTTAGGAATGAACGCATTCTAAGTGAATGCCACTATGTTCATATTACATATTCCCCAACCTCACTCGTGGCTTCATTTTCGCATTTAATTCAATTCCCAATCTCATTCGGGCTATACAATAATCAATTAAGCACATTACATATGTGAAAACATGAATCATTTTTTACCCCGACTGGGACTCGAACCTAGGACTTATAATTACTAAGTCAAGGTGCTACCAACTACACACCACAGAAGGTTAAAAGGAATCCAACCTTATAGCTTATATCTGCTATACTTAGGAATGAACGCATTCTAACTGAATGCCACTATGTTCATATTAAAGATACCCAAACCTCACTCGTGGCTTCATTTTCGCATTTAATTCAATTCCCAATCTCATTCGGGCTATACAATAATCAATTAAGCACATTACATATGTGAAAACATGAATCATTTTTTACCCCGACTGGGACTTGAACCTAGGACTTATAATTACTAAGTCAAGGCGCTACCAACTACACACCACAGAAGGTTAAAAGGAATCCAACCTTATAGCTTATATCTGCTATACTTAGGAATGAACGCATTCTAACTGAATGCCACTATGTTCATATTACAGATTCCCCAACCTCACTCGTGGCTTCATTTTCGTATTTAATTCAATTCCCAATCTCATTCGGGCTATACAATAATCAATTAAGCACATTACATATGTGAAAACATGAATCATTTTTTTTTACCCCGACTTGGACTCGAACCTAGGACTTATAATTACTAAGTCAAGGCGCTACCAACTACACACCACAGAAGGTTAAAAGGAATCCAACCTTACAGCTTATATCTGCTATAATTAGGAATGAACGCATTCTAACTGAATGCCACTATGTTCATATTACAGATTCCCCAACCTCACTCGTGGCTTCATTTTCACATTTAATTCAATTCCCAATCTCATTCGGGCTATACAATAATCAATTAAGCACATTACATATGAAAGGAATAATTACTTATCCCACCTCACTGGCTATATACTGTATAGTTGAACTTGCTACCAATATTATTATGGTATAAGTTTCAAACTTTTTTATTGATATCAATAATAGACAAAGGCATAAAGCTCTTTCTTGCTACCACCTGGATATATATTACAGGTATATAGTTTCAAAAATTAAAAAAACAAACCTAGAATTAAAGAACTAATTACTAAATCCACCTAAACTAGGGACATCTAGGAAGGTGTCAATGTGATTGTTTTGGCATGAGCATAAATCTCTCTATCAATACCTACCAGAGATATTTTTGGCAGGGTTCGCTATTCCCATCAACAACTTGTTCAGTAAGAGGTTTTATAAACTTAATAATATTAAATCAAGAATTGCAGAAAATACTCCAACACCTAACTGGCTACATAGATTAAGTACTGTAATTGGATCGTTTGTATTGGTAAAAGCACCATAACTAGAAAAACTTGAGAATCAAGGGAAAATCAATATATGCCAACATGGAACAGCATAACATTATTATATGGAAAAATTCAGAATAGCATCTGCTACCTATGTTCTGACAATATAATGAGAAGGCTTGGATGATGGTTATTTTTCTTCTTGACTGATTCCATCATTGCTTTATACCTGGTCAAATATTTCACAAGGTTCCAGGAGACACAGTTTCATATATTCCGGATGAAGAGAGTAATAGAGAGAATCTTCTCCCAAAGTTAATAGATCTCTTCTCAAGAATTGTCTTCAGCAATGAAGTACGTTTTGCCTTGGGATGCGAGTTTTTGAAGGACATCATTCATCATCAGGTTATGAAAAATTTTTTGAGGAAAACAAATCACTAGTGACGAATATCAAGCAGCTCTGCTTCCAGAGAGGTCTAACAACTTTCCCCAGCAAAATGTACACGAAAGTAATCACACATGGAAACTTTCTTGATACAAGTAATTTTCACACAGAGGGTTAATAGTCCAGTTCACTGGTATATCTTACATATATGTATATAAATTATTGCAGTTATCATTTTTGACATTCATTTTCTTATGTAATAAAGTACACGAAAGTAACCACACACATGAAAATTATTTACACTATCACGGAATACTTCTTTTGCAGATGGAGGTTTAGTAAACCAATTCACTGGTATGTTTTACATTTACTTGAATTTATCATTGTAGTTGAAGGCAACTGTCCTAGCCCTTAGTAGAAAAGGGAGTTCGTGACGTAAAACCGAGTCAGTATTTAATAATGTAATATGTACACTTTATTTGTAATACTGAGCATGAAGGTAAAGGGGGTCCCCACTTAACATCAGGGTTCCGATCCTTACAGCTGACTTAAATCGGATTTCGACTTAAGGTCGGAACACACCTGCAATTCGAACCTAGACCCCCCCACAATGCTAAAAATAAATACTGTAATACATAGAAAAATAACCTAAATTCTTAATCTAATACATAAAAATAGCTAAAGTACTATATACAGTACTGTTTGCCTTTACTACTGTGGTTGGTTTGCATCTTAATGGCTTGGATGTTGAAAAATGTATTCATTAATAATTTATTACTTATTTATTGGTCTCTAATGTATCTTAACTCAGAACGACTTAAAGCGGAGACCCCCTGTAACCACACTCGTGAAAATATATTATTAAGAAGCATGTAATTTTTGAAAGAGGTTTAGTAAACATGTTCAAGTGATTGCTTTATATTCTTTTAAAATTTATCATTGTGTTGTAGTCATAGGGGGCTGAGGTAGCTCAGTGGAAAAGTGTGCAAATCTGGAGTCTATGACTACTACTTTGGAAATATCAATATTCAAATTATTTTGTTGGAATATGGCCAAGTTGGCTTTAAATATTATGACTATAAAAGGTATTATATTACAATGAAACTCAAAATTGAAACTTGTTAAAGATGTCTTGTGCTTTCTTGAAAGTGATTTTGAGATTCTTTGTTTTGTTTTGAGAAGACAGTCTATATTTACCTTAGATTAACAGCAAGTTAGAGGAAAGCATGGTGCGGCGTTGAATTACAGATCAATACTCTCACTTCAAGCTAATATTAGTTTCTTTCCTTTAAAAGTGTGATTTTAAGGCTCTAAACTACTTGAAATCCGATTCATCAATGGGAAATGTAAAACAATATTCAGAATTTCAGTATTCTCATATATTAATTTTATTGAGACAGGTTCTTAAATTTTTTACTTAGATATGTACCTCATTATGAAATATCACTAAAACAATTTACAAGTCACTAAAAGCAATAAAGTAGGTAGCTAACACTTAAGGTAACTTGACCAATTGACTGTTCTTAAACAATACTATCTAATTAAGGGGTTTTATGGGCAATGCCATATATGATGAAGCTAGCATGGGGGCTAAAACCGCAACATGTCAGCCAATGAAGCAGAACTTAAGAAATACTCAGCTCATAATCACCTCATTCTCAACTCTTTTGTGGCAAAAAATTTAATATTGAGAGGGAGTGAGACATTGCCAACAGCCCTTCCTGTTCTTCCTTTTGGCTGACTCAAAAAAAAAAAAAAAAAAAAAAGTAAGGACAAAATTATTTCTCCCCTAATACCTGGAATACCTGCAGCTTTACAATTATTGTATTAAAACTGAATGCTAACATAGCACTTACATTTGCAAGGCATGGCAACAGTAATGTCTACATTGATCTTCAGTTTTTCTGTGAAAGTTGCATCAGGTGTGAACTTGTAAGTAAATTTGGTTTCCATGAAATACATGATTTCCATAACTACTAGCCAAACCACCAAGATGTAGCTCATTAAGGAAACTGTGAACATACAAGAAGAGATTATACAAAATTAGTGACAAACGAAGACATGAATTATCTTAGACTAATACAAGAGCAAGTTGAGGACAAGTCAATGGTAAACAGATACTTTCAGTCTTAATATAAAAAAGAAATACTTTACAGCCATGACTAAATAATACAGGTAATTAATATTACACCACAATCCAATAACCTCAGTGCAAAAAGAGAGAATAAGTACATTTCATATGACAAACTATAACGTGTAAAAAAATGCGAAAGAGTATACAGTATATCCATTATGCATGGTTGAAGACATTATCATATATGGTAACATATTTAAGAGAAGCTCTTTGAATTATCACAAATGTGACAACAGATCTGTGGAATTGCTTATTTCATTGCTTATTTTATGGCATAGAAAAAGCTCAAAGAAGGAGGAACTGTCAGTCCCTCAATTTCAATCCCTAATAGTCATATCTTATGACATGCCTGAATAATAGAGGAAGGATTCGTTTTCCTCAACTCTAAGGAAGGAAATTAAATACAAAGTAAAAAACAACATCCTACTTACAAGTCCCACCAGTAGTGGTCGTCTCAAGACATTCTTCTGAAGTTTTAGGGAAAGCATCTAGTTTCTTTACAACTTGAAGAGTTTTCTTCCTGTGGCGCAACATTGATTAATGGCTACCCTGCGAAAAAAGCGATATGTAGGCTAAAAAGGAAAGTACTGAAGACTGATCATTACTTACCAGTAACTCCACTGATTTGATTACACCACAACATTATATAAGAAATGATTACACCTGTATGTATTGTTTAGGTAGTGGCCATAAAATTATGCAAGTTACTGACTGGCAAATCTTAAAACTATAGACACACTTGATGCCAGGAAGCTAATTTGGTAGAGTTGGGTGAGATTGTTAGGTTTGGTTGTGCACTTATATATATTATGCTCCTATACGCTTCCAACCCTGGCACTAGCTTACTTAGCAACCTCATTTTAGGTCACATAATTAGAGTGGAGATATTGAGTATGGCGCTACTGGTAAATATTACTGAATAATTTGCACAAACTCTCCCCACTCAAAAATCACTCCTCAAAGCCTTCCTTGATATTGGTCCTTGACTTTTACAGCATTTAACTAATCTCTATGGTCTAGTCTGAACAACACCCCTCCATCACCACCACATATATCACCAGTAACAAAACCCAGCTCTATTACTGGGCACTTCAGTAACTAATAGATTCCCAGCCAGTATTGGATCCTTTTTGTAATTTGTATACCAGAGACAAAACCAAAGATTTCTAACTTAGCATTCTGATACACAAATTTTCTTGCATGTGACAGTATACTAAATTTTAAACAGATGCTATGTGTGGCTCAACAGTAAGACCAACCATATGCTAAACAAACTAGGTAATATCATGAGAAAAATATGAGAACATTGACTGCATCCCTTTAACACATTACTCCTTAGGTTATTGGTTACAAAGGTGTTAATTCTGAAATACACCATTTTGTGATAACTCATTATCTTCAAGGTGCTAAGTTGTGAGAGATGGGAGGTGAATAAGTCTTTTGGTGAATGGTTGTATGCTTTGACTCAACCAACCCCTTATAAGTTTGTAGAATTCCTTAAATCTAGATATTTGTATGTTGAGCATCTTAAATCCTCAAGAATATGTCACAGATTATTGTATAAAACAAAAGACTTATTTCCCAAATACTGCTTAAAATAACAAAGTTGAGGCATCCCATAGGTCACTTCAATCCTAACAGCTCACTAATGAAGGCTACAAGCATACCCCACACAGTTACTTCTACATAGCCAAACTCTCTTATCATTATTTACTCACATGTCATTAACATTACTATTATTATTATTAACTTAAATATTAAAATAAGCACTGTAAAAGGAATTACAGTTATAAAGTACCAGAGACGCTTGTCACTAACTGCTGATCCATCACCTAAAATATGCCTAAACACTGTAACAGTAAAATGATAATCTGGAAAACGTGATATTAGAGTCACAGAGAATTACATTTATCACACGAAGTAGCAAAAGAAGAATGACTGGGAAGGAGTGATCATGTTTGTGATCAGTAGCCTATGTAATGAGTACGTTCATTTGGGTCTCATAATGAAAATTATTTTGGTCTTGAAGATGATTAAAGCTCTGTTATGTTTTCCCTATTCCTTTAATGCGCTTCGGTTCATGCTTAACTTGCGCTAGCCTGGTTTTCATATAACATTTTCTGTTTTGTTTTCTCTTGAATTATTATTTCTGTGATCGTGTATGCTATTTTCACTATTGTACTTGCTTGTTTTACGTACAGCTGTACTATTAATTTGCTGCTTTATACGTAATGCTTGGTGCTATAACAAAGGAGCTTTTGTACGGATTTCTTTTACAGTTAAGGTGCTTATGATTTTTTCTGCAATATTTTATTACTGTAATCGTGATCATGTAGGATGCTTTCACTATTGTGATTTCTTACTTGATGAGCAGTACTGCTAGCTTGCTTTATATAGACAGTAATGTTTTGTGGTATATCTAAAGTGCTTTTGTAAAGTTTGAAATGTACTGCTAGGCTATAAACATTACACCTTAAAACATACTAAATCTTTTTTCCTGAATATGAACAGCTGAAATGGGGTATATCTAATATGCTAGAGCATCTCTTATGCAGTCAAATACTGAGTTAATACAGTTTCTAAGAAATTCAATGCATTTTTTTATAATCTATTCCTGGAGATAGCATGAGAGATGTGATTCTTATTGATGTCCATTACTTTTATGTATTTGCATATTTGTTATCGCAACTCTTAGTTTCCAAATTTCTGTGTGCATGTCTGATTACGCAAGGTGCCATGTTAACTTAGCGGTAGTGTGTGCCACTCGAGAAGTGATTGAGGCAGGTCCAAGCCAACCATGGGGCGTTAGAAAGGCATCCAGCCTTAATCCCTTAGCTCCAACTTGTGTCATTTGATTGGGGATTAAATGAGACACATACAATGGTGGAAATAAATATGTCTGACTATAGAACTTTCTTTGCCAATGTTTGCATGTTTTTAATGTTATTCTCTCTGATCATGTAACTTCACAAAAAGTTTTTGTAATGAAGTTTCATCTTACACTTTGTTAAGTGACACGGGATTGAAAGGGAGCAAACCTCTCTATATCTGGATAGGCCTAACAAAGATACTGTTGGTTAGGATGCGTATTTGTGCTCTGCCCCACCCCAAATACAAAAAGGTCAAGATTCGTTTTATGCACCCCTCCAATCTTTGAACTAAACTATTATTTTCTGGTTTTCATTTGTTTTTAATTAATCTGATAATTGTTTTAATTGGAAACTACTATTTTGTCTTAGGGCCGATAATGATGAGAGTTGGTGGGTATTCATATATCCTAACGTAATAACTTAACCCAACTCAATTATGAACCTTACATACCATAAAAAGGTGAACTTGCGTGCTTATAGAGCAGTGAGGAACATTTCGAGAAGTGGGGGCACACTACATGCTTGGGTAGGCTATAGAAGGGGTGCATAATACAAATCTTTGCCATGAAAAACCTCGGGTGTTCATTGTTATTATGGGAGAAAAACGTATCTTCCTCTTGAGAATGGGTCATATCCAATGATTACAATACTCAAAATCGTTTGAATCATACCAGAAATAAAGGAAGAATTGTGGTTTGGAACTTCAAACACAAAACGGCGTATCTCAGAAAATACGCCGTTTCTTACATGGGTACCATAAATATTTATATCCAAAGTATCGCCAGTCCAAGAGATGCTTGGAGTCTACCGGTAACTGATGCAAAACTCTCTCTTGAATGACCATAGCAGCCTATAAAGTAAAACTTTACCAGACTTTTTGAGTGACCGTTGTGATTATGGTAATAAACATTGAAAATTAATGACTCTCCGATTTTTATAACAATCAAAAATTCAAAAAAGAAAGACCGTCTATTCCTCAGCCGCACACCTCGATTACCTAAATGAGCTTCACTATGTTAGCTGAAAGAAAATAAGGAATGCGAAAAGAAGCTCTTTCTTCAAAGCAGAATTCAACCAAAATATATTTCCATGGAAACTAATAACATCCCCAATTAAGGAGAACTATACCTTAAGAAATCAATCGAATCCTGCCACGACGCAAGACTTTGTTTACATCCGCCCGTCAGTTGTCATGATTTCAGCGTTGCCACTCGAGAGGTGATCGCGGGTGATGTTGCCCAGTGTTACCAGTGCTGGAGAATCTGTTTTGGAATTAACATCGTTATAATTACATATCAAGTTCCGTACTGTTTAAGCACTTTTACAAAATGTTTGCATTATATTCTACAGGTCGCGGTGGACAAATGGCGAATAAACATGCTACAATAATGTAAAAAGTCACAAATCAGAGCAGATTTATAACTGGAACGATATTTCTGGAGCATGTTTAAGATGCATCCTCCTTCATCACTTTCGAAGGCAGACTGCTTTGATATCTTTTAGACAAGTCACGAACTAATTAAATAAAATGGTCTTAATATCATTTTCCAAAGGTTAATTATCTTGTTGGCAATTTGGCATAACCATCGTTGATTTCTCACTGTAATATTTTCTTGGATATTCTCTAACTCTACACTATTTAAACTAAAGTATTAAACTTTTTTATTGTCAGTATTATTACTAAAAATATAAATTATGGTGCTTGTGATAAAAGTAATGGGATTCATTATTATTATTATTATTATTATTATTATTATTATTATTAGTAGTAGTAGTAGTAGTAGTAGTAGTAGTAGTAGTAGTAGTAGTAGTAGTAGTAGTAGCACACCCATCATTTCTTTTACTTCTTATTTGCTTGTTTACCTGTACAATTGTACAATAAGAATACATTATACTGCAATAAAATTAGATTATCTTTATTTGTCTGGGTGTCATTAAGAACAGTTAAGAAACTAGATATACAGTTAATTCAACTCCCTAAGCAATGCAAGAATCAGTCTAGATGACAGAACGGCATCAGCTTTACTTTGCATATTATAACCACTCGAGTGGAGATCATATTGAGAACTGCATAGTTTTTTTAAAGAGTGTGACACCAGAGCGGCCAAAACATAATACAACAAAATAAAACTACCCTCATTGGGCCTGGCCATGAAGAAAACATAATGTAAAGAGAAACAGAGATGGAGTGTTGTGACTTGTCAGATGTGAAGGGATAGTGAGAGATATGGAACGAATATCCAAGAATATTCGGTGTTGAGGTAGGCACAGATGAAACAAATATTAAATGACTCGGTCTGTTTGCTGCATATGCACGAAAGATGAAGAAGAACAGTGTGATTCATGACATAAAAGAATGCCAATTTGGCATAACAGATGCCATATGCCATAATACGAATACGATTGACTCTCTCGAAAGAACTCTGATGATGGAAATGAAATCACAAATCAAAGCGCAAATTAGAGTCAACTTCCACAAGGACATGCATGAGACATCCGTAAATGTCGTTACAGACAGAAAGTCAAATAAACCTACAGTTCCAGTATTATCCTTTGTATAAAGGCATAAAACATACGTTTTAAAGGAAATAAAATAAATCAATAAATAAGCAAATATTCACATAAATATTTCGTTCCTAGAAATGAATGAAACATCCACCATATGACCAGAGATGAATGAACAAGAAATCATAAAGGCTCAGAAAATAAAGATGAATATGAAGAAAACGAATATAATGAGTTCTCCATATGAAGGAAATTAATAAATAATAAAAGAAGGACAACTAGTTTCAGTCAGAGTGCATCAAACAATATGGTAGGAGGTTCACTATAAATGAGTAATATTTATAAAAGACAGCCATTCCAGTTATGCATCAGGCTTTCAGGTATTAAGTATGCTTCCTCTTAAACCTCCATCCATCAATGGGATGACATTACTCTTTCTGCACTAACAATGAGAATCTAATGCCTACTATTCAATATGAATAAGTCAATTGCATGAAAGAAAGTAAAATCAGGCAATAGTAGTTTATTGACAAACAAGAATTATATTTTTCTTTTTTCTCTTTTACAATACAATGACTTACAAAGACAATAAAAGTAAATAATAAAAAACATGAAGATACCAAAAATATCACCACTTATTTGTCCATTAAGAAAAACATTACAATATATTACATGCAACGTTTATCCAATATTCAATATAAATAGACAATTGTGTTATGCAATTCCATTAAACTAACACGAACACTAGAGCTGGGAGAGATATCATCATATACTTACAATTACACTCCACAACGTCACTGGTCTTATATCCTTTACTTAACATCATGTTTTTATCACTTAATGTTTTCATAATCTTTGAGTGGGGCACTCAAAATTAAGTAAAATTGAATCCCTTCAAACTCAGTTTCTGGTTTTTAATTTATCATCTTTTCCTCCTGACAGACCTATTGTCTCCGAAAACAACGAAATTTATCCTCTAAGTTCTATTCATCTTTTGGAAATTCATATAGCCTTAACTTGTCTTAGATTAATTATTTAAGTAAAATCTCTAACTCTGCATCTAAAAAATTGGGGGTTCTATTTCTTTGCCGATTTTACAATTCCTCATCTCAAGTACTAAAAAATTATAAAGGTCTTATCCGTCCCCGCTTTGGAAAACTGCTCTTACATCAACGTTTTTTTTCCTACGAAATAAAAAAAAAATGAGCAGGTAGAGAAGCGTCTCTTCTCATCAAACAGTTCATATCTATGATTCAGATAACGATATACCATTTTTCAATATTTTCTTATTAGAATAATATTCCTTATAATAAATAAGATATTCCATATGGCATATTTAAGATTAAAAAGTCAACAGTTCAGTATGAAAATGATAACTTCTAATGCCTCAGCTCCAAACAACTAAAAACGAAAATGCCAGCTCACTTATTCAGAATTTAATGTCAGAATATATGATGATAAAATAGTAGTCTACGTGGCAAAATGGTAGCGTCTACGACTCCGAGGCGGCTGGTCGAGGGTTCGCGCCCCGCCACGGACTGAGGTTAGTAAGGGCATACACTCAGGGTAACGATTACATCTGCCAAAACAAGTCCTTCGTAAGAAGACAACCGTCCTAGCCCTTAGTAGAAAAGGGAGTCCGTGACGTAAAACCGAATCGAATATATGATAAAATGATTTCTGTTCTGATGTGTATGACATCCCGGCTGAATCCGTTCCAAGGTATTTAAGCATTTATCTTGTGCTGTTATGGAAATGTCAAAACTTTCAAGAAACAACCGATTAATACTTTCCTCTCAAGGGAGGGTTTAGTGTAGGAAAAGGGGAATGATACAAATGGAAGAACAAGATGGATGTATGACGGAAGGACTACTTCGCCTGGTAATTAATTAAAGTATTATAAACGTCGAGCCCAAACATAATCTAGATTTTAGTTTTCCCTGAAAGGAATGATTTTCCATATATGATCCAATCAAAGAAGTGAGCCGTATTTACCAGGTTGAAGTTTGAGAATATCTAAATCGCTACTTTTTAATCCTAACGCGAACGAGGAACTCTAAGAAACTGGAAAAAAAACTTGCAGACTTAATGTGTGTGTGTGTGTGTGTGTGTGTCTGTGTGAGAGAGAGAGAGAGAGAGAGAGAGAGAGAGAGAGAGAGAGAGAGAGAGAGAGAGAGAGAGAGAGAGAAGAATCGTTTGGATAGCACACAATATTGAAATATACTTACTTGTGATGCAACAGGAATTAACACAAAGGCTAAGGTTCTTCTATAAATTATAAAAAAAATATATATATATATAAAAAACTTAACAAAAGAAAGCAAATCTCAGGAAAAACACCAATTCCACAATGAAATAAGTAAAATGCTTGATTAAAAATAGCCACACACATTCTGTAGTCTCGAATACCTTTGTGCTAGGGAAATGATGGACAAGGGGGGCGTGTTTGACTATAGAATGCTTTTGCCCAGTCACTAAATTCCCCACTCGCCTTTTATTCATAGTTCCCCTTCATATACATCACCACAAAACTCGCGCGAGGGAGTATTATCGACGTGTATCCGGTCTATAAAAGGCAGATTTCCGACCTTATATTCCGGTGAGAGGAAAAGGATAAAAGAGAACGACGAATGGCCTTCCATTCGGATGCAGGTGGTCGGATAGTGACCGATAGCAGTGTCTCAGCCCGATGCAAGTTGACCAGGTATATCATATTACCAATGTTTTTACTGGTCAGTACTCAAGTTTGCGATCTGCATATGGATATTATCATTAATCTGTTTATGCGATTCTTCATAACTAAATATAATTACACAATGAATATTTTCAAAGGAGCCAAGAACAATAATTCAATTAATACAGCAAACCACAGACTGCACTGGAACCAACAACACAGCACGCGCCACCCTTCAGGCAGGATGTGGACGCAGAGAGCAGGTGACGTCCATAATGATGACTTTGGCGGAAGGAAGGTGGGAGGCTGAAGCCCCTACATAACCATTACTAAAAATACAAAATACAATTCTCAACATTTAGTTATTAACATTGCTCCCATAAAAAGTCTGATTATTCCAGGACAGAAGATATATCGATCGGGTTCTATAACGTTCGTATGGGCAGGCTGAAAAATGGCTTTTGTCAACAGCTAAATTCTTCAAATTCTTTATAAGCCAGATGAAGCTTTCACTTTTACAGATTTAAGAGGAATGTCCTTCAAATACTTGTTCATAATCTATTTTGACCTAGACTAATAACCTCTCACACGAAGGGTTAATATATTAATAAAGTGTTATAAAAGGAATAGCTGTAACCACTTAGTAAGTAGGCTAGGAAAATGGCTCTGTTTAACTGCTGTACACTATTTATTTAACAGTTAATAAACAAAATTCAAAAATATAAAACAATTTCGCCTGTTAATGAAGAATAATTTCAATTCTAAATAGTAATTTTTCATTATAAAACTTCTCCGGAGAGATATGCAGATGCCTGTAAGGTCTTAGGACTTTAAGGCCACTACGCACAGACACAAACACAGGCACGTATGAGTGTGTGCACATAAATATATATATATATATATATATATATATATATATATATATATATATATATATATATATATAAATATTTATATATATATATATATATATAATATATATATATATATATATATATATATATATATATATTATATATATAATATATATATATATATATATATATATATATATATATATATATATATATATATATATATATATATATATATATATATATATATATATATATATATATATATATATATATATACACACACACACACACATATATGTATATATATATATATATATATATATATATATATATATATATATATATATATATATATATATATATATATATATATTCAATATTCTTTAAATCATTATAACAACCTATTAGCTTTCTCTTATAAAGTTTATATTCCAAACGGTTCTAAAGAGCGGAAGAGGAGGTGGGGGAGCTTCATTTCTGCTAACCAAACTCTCGGGGCAAAGTGTGTTTGGAGAAATAACAAACGTTGTGAGGTTATTGGACCAGGATTGTGCTCTGTTATCAGTTAACGGTTAAACCGACTTTTGATTATTTAACCGCGAACTGCTTCGTTTACTCCTACAAATATTACGCAGAAATCGCCGCGTCTTAGCGACTGCAACGGCAAAAACGAAAGATGATTTTGGTGTTGTATTTTTCATTAATATTCTGAAGACAGACGTATATGTGCTTAGTACAAAGGTGGAAGATATTAGAGCTCTATAATCTTATTTCTCTTTAGTCCGTATTTGAGATGTAAATAGGGCATTTTCTTTTCAAAGCTGCACAACATCAAAGTTAGATAGAAATACTTTGGAAAGAATAGCGATCCCGCGCTCACAATGGGGTGAAAACTTCATTGTACCTCAAAAGAAAGTAATTTTTTTTAATAGATACTTTTCGTAGTGTAAAAGCTAAATTGCTAATTTGGTTAAAAAAGGTAATATACGTTAAACATCTCCTCATTTTGAAAAGTTTCTTAAAAATTCGAATCCGTTCTAGAAAAAACAAACTACAAAGAAAAAATTATAAAGTGGCCACCTAAATTTGGGGCAACTGTTCTATTTCCAGCTCAGGGTCGAGCCCCCAAATACGAGATAGGGTCAACAATTAAACATTGCAAGGAGGCTGCAAAAACAACTGTAGGATCAGAATGAAAGGTTAGTGACGTCCCATCCATAGTAGCAAATACAACTTAAGAGGCTTAGTGATTACACCATCAGATGCATGGGGTCTAGTATGCAACAGAAGCTTCAAGAGATCAGACTGCGATAAGGGTAAATAATACCAGTCCCGCTTTCGCATAAAATAACAGATTCGTGCTTACATATCATATCACATATAAGCCAAATCAAGCTGGACCTTAATATGTAGTGAACACTGATTACATCAGGTCGAAAAACGGGATAACAAGAATAATATTAAACCCGGAAGGCCGAATAAGATTTATATATAGCGCTATTCTTCTGCAGTCAAGATGCAGATATCTTTGACCCTTTTATTCTTCACCATGCAGCTCAACCATTTCAACTGGACCTGTTGAGATTGCATGAGCTCAGCGAAAGACGTCAGTTGGTTACATGAGTCTGAGAAATATCAATTTCTTTTTCTATTTATCGCAGTCCTGAAGAGTGTATAAAGCCACCTTGCGGCAATTCAGCAAATACAGTACTTGATTCCACCCAGGAGGTTTCGAGTTCAATTCTCCTGGTCGGCTCGTACAGTGTTGCTCCGTAAGAGTCACCTGTGGGTGTAAAACGCAAAGGTCGTGGCATTTCTCTTGCGACAGCCACTTTCATCTTAGCAGATTCAGTGCGGATAGTAGTAGATGCGTGGAGTTAATTTTAAAGCAGTACCGTCATATTTTTGGCCTTCGACAAAGGTAAATATATGTCCCACACTCCTTGAAAAAAAATGTGCATATGTCATATTATTATCTGATCTTTGTGATTCATAAAAAGTAATTTGGGTGAAAAGTCAGAATTTGAGATTTTATATCAGCATAAAATATAAGATAAAACCTTTCTTTATGGCACTTAAGACTAACTAATCTGTATCATTCTTAGC
Organism: Halocaridina rubra; assembly: GCA_037179515.1. Classification (NCBI taxonomy): domain Eukaryota; kingdom Metazoa; phylum Arthropoda; class Malacostraca; order Decapoda; family Atyidae; genus Halocaridina; species Halocaridina rubra. The sequence goes on from JAXCGZ010011492.1 coordinate 16,428, forward strand.
GAACTACTGAGAAAAGATCACGTAACTTATAAAGCATACATAAACTTGTTTTAAATATCAATATGAACGTTTGATCTCATAATACTTTCTTATGTACAATAAAGCACGTTAAGTAGGATTTTTATTCTCTCTCTCTCTCTCTCTCTCTCTCTCTCTCTCTCTCTCTCTCTCTCTCTCTCTCTCTCTCATTTACACACACACACACACACACACACACACACACACACACACACACACACACACACACACACACACATATATATATATATATATATATATATATATATATATATGGCCAAACTTGAAAAAATAATTAATAAATAGTTACATGTAGTATGCCATGAGAAATACTTAACATTTTGTCTATACTTGAGAATGAGAATACTGTATCTGGAAGAGAGAGAGAGAGAGAGAGAGAGAGAGAGAGAGAGAGAGAGAGAGAGAGAGAGAGAGAGAGAGAGAGAGAGAGAGAGAGAGAGAGAGAGAGAGAGAGCAGAATATAATTATGAGATTTACTCATGAAATATACTTGTAGCATCTATAATCTGTAATGAATCTTGATAAAACCCTCTCTAAGAAGGAGGAGTCGCCTTCCATGGCGCAGAATGCGGACCTATGCAGAGAAGAATGGCAAGTTTCTCTCATGAATACTTAATCTTCTAATAATTACCGCACAGGAACATGAATTGGAGTCTCTCTCTCTCTCTCAGCATATCATGACAACGACAATAGCAACCATAGCGGTTAGTTCACGTGAGTTTTTCAATTCACTGCACAGATGGAAAAGAGGGGAGATGTCATGCAAAGACGTGGGGGCCGAATTATTATATTGCATCTTTTGACGTATCAAGGGGTGGCATTTGTATAGCCAGATTTCCCCTTACCTGTGATAGCAATCATAATGCTGATACTCGGATGTTATTTAGATTATTGATGATGATACTGGTTATTATTATTATTATTATTATTATTATCATAAGCAGCAGCAGCAGCCGCAGTAGTTGTTGTAGAAGTAGTAGTAGTAGTAGTAGAGCCATTGTATATATCATTAGTCCTGTCATACGAACATAAAGCTGGCGATCGATTAAAAAGTATTGTAAATTATACATAAGTTTACATTTTTTATGAGTGTGACACCGGGACAGGCAACAAAATTTCCCTCATCAGGCCCAGGCACCAAAAACACAATAAGACGAAGAAAGAGTAGAGTATAAGGATAAGGCAGAGAAAAGGGAATGATACACTATAGGAAATGGACAGGCTGGAAGAACAGTCGAAGTACTGAGGACCTAAAGATATGGCAAGGTTAGGCCCTGAGCTGATGATAGGTCCACTTTTTGAAGGAAAGATAGGTTGTAAGAATTAGGAGAAACAGAAGGAGGAACAGAGTTCCAGAGTCTGGAGGTGGATGGGAAGAATCGGTCGCTGCACCGACCAATTCGCAGGCTACAAATCTCCACACAGTACCTGAGAGACGAGGCCGCTTGGCGAGTGTTACACGACCTCGGCAATTAGGAGGGATGCAACTCGCCAACTCATCAGAGCAGCAATGAGAGGTGAAATGGATATATTTACAAACCTGCATAGGCAGATAGACTGTATGACGTATTCTAATTTGGCCAGGTGTTCTGGTTCCATTTGATTTACCTCCTAGATTTAAATATAATAAGCCTAATTAATGACAGAAGGGTAGAGGGTTATTCTAGCAGAAAATCACCAAAGCTAATTAATAACTTCCGTTGCAAAAAGAAAATTGCAATGCAAGAGGAATCCAGAACATAAAATGTAAAATAAAAGCACTTCCTCTGCAACAGGGAGAAATAATGTAATCACACTTAGCGTTATGAGCAACGTCAGCATTCCTCACACAACTAAGGCCGCTCTCATACCAAAGTAGCACGTCACTCGTGGCATGCTACGTGGCACGCCAGTTGAAAACGAACATCCGGAAATATATGAAACCTTTCACACAGAAGTGGCGTGACACGTCTCCATGTGCCACGCCACTTATGCGTGAGAGGTTTCATATATTTCCGGATGTTCGTTTTCAACTGGTGTGCCACGTAGCATGCCACGAGCGACGTGCAACTCTGGTGTGAAAGCGACCTAACTAGACCAGCTTCTGCTAAGTAACTTATGTAAACGTAGCCATATTGAGGACATCTATTCACCATCAAATAATAATAATTAAATATGAGCAACATACCGATAGGCCGGACTCATGTGGTTTTATATCTTCTGCAAGGTATCCGGTACTTTGCCAGGTAATGACTATATTCACTTATCTACTGTAAGCAATACCACTACTTTTCATATTACTTTTACAATATTGTGTGTGTGTGTGTGTGTGTGTGTGTGTGTGTGTGTCTGCTTACGTGTGTATGTAATTATCCAAAGAGCCTAATTGTTTTAACTCCATGTCTACCGATTAGTTTCTTGAATTCTATTAATGCTTTCATACAAAGAGGAGAATCAAATGTGCAAAGAGGCCGCAAGTGGGAGTAAAATAGACATTCACCAGGGTATATTAATTCCCAAGACGCAGATGATAGCAGAGAGTCTTCAGCTTTTTATACACCTGCAATGATAAAGTCGGTAACGACATGAATACACTGATAGACTGTTAGCGCAGTAGGGTCGAATCCTGGTCGGAGGCGGTAATATGATTCATTATCAAACATGATCGAGGGATATTACCTTGGTGAATATGGGTACTTTTACAAGTCTACCTCCTGACAAAGGGGACTGGGGAAGTTCCTTGCGTGCGTATATATATATATATATATATATATATATATATATATATATATATATATATATATATATATATATATATATATATATATATATATATATATATATATATATAGTTTAGTTTCGGTTTTACGTCACGGATTCCCTTTTCCACCAAGGGCTAGGACGGTTGCCTTCTTGCGAAGGACTTGTTTTGGCAGATGTAATCATTACCCTGAGTGCATGCCCTTACTAACCTCAGACCGTGACGGGGCACGAGCTCTTGAATTGAGTCCTCAGAGTCGCGGATGCTAACGCTTAAGCCACGGTGACTACAAATATATATATATATATATATATATATATATATATATATATATATATATATATATATATATACACCACACATGTTTTATCAGACTTGTTATTATATCTGTAACAGTTTTCGTCCTCAGTTAAGATGAAACTAAACGTAACACATCATAGATAGCAAGTTATATCGAGAACAAAAGCAATAAAAAGAATAAAAGATCATGATTCAAAAACGAAATAATACACACACATACATACATTCATAAACACACACATACACACACACACACACACATACATTCATAAACACACACACACACACACACACACACACACACATATATATATATATATATATATATATATATATATATATATATATATATATATATGCAAAAGTAAATAAATAACAAAAAGTATTGTAACATCCCTGTGTTTGTGGTCCACTGAACAAATGAATGAACATCAAAGTGAACGAGGAAGTAATAAAACATACTAATGAATGATACATGAAAGAGAACGATGTTG
>JAXCGZ010011492.1:25000-60000 GCA_037179515.1 Halocaridina rubra
ATTATTATTATTTTTATTATTATTATTATTATTATTTTATTATTATTATTATTATTATTATTATTATTATTATTACTACTACTACTACTACTATTACTATGAGTGTTACGGTTAGTATATTTATAATAATAATAATAATAATAATAATAATAATAATAATAATAATAATGATAATAATAATAATAATAATAATAATAATAATAATAATAAAAATAATAATAATAATAATAATAATAATTATTATTATTATTATCATTATTATTATTATTATTATTACAGTTATGAGTGCTATTATGAGTGTTAGAGGTCAACAGGGGATTTTACCTTGAAATTGGTCTTAACTATGGTGAGGTCACCTAAGTTACTCCTCTTAGCTCTTGCCACAATACTCTGCCCCATCGCCCTGCTTGTGTATTTATTTTCTTATTTATTTATAGTCTTTATTTACTAATATGTTAATTTTTTCTTCATTAAGGGGACTTTGTATTAAAAAACTTTCTATTAAAATTGTCTTCACTTTAATTCCAATCGTGATTTTGGGAACCTAATGAGAGAGGTATAACCTCTAACCTACGGGCCGTTCTTTGAACAAGGGCCCGTGCCAACACAAGGTTGGCTTTAACCTCAAACAACAACAACAAGGGAACCTAAGAATAGTGATTTTCGGGAATGACAGGGCCTCTTGAATCCTCTTGAGAATTATTTTAAAGTTCTTAATAGGCATATCGATATAAGCAGGTTGCAGAGATGATTATCTGTTATAATTGTCTTCACTTTAATTCCAATCGTGACTTAGGGAACCTGAGAATAGTGCTTTCCAGGAATGAAAGGTCCTCTTTAATCCTCTTGAGAATTATTTTATAGATCTTGAAAGGCATATTAATGATGATATAAGCAGTTTGCAGAGATGACAATTCTGTTAAAACTGTCTTCACTTTAATGCCAATCGTGACTCAGGGAACCTCAGAATAGTGTTTTCCAGGAGTGAAATGTCCTCTTGGGTCTTCTTGAGAATTATTTTGAAGTCCTTAATAATAATATCAATAATACTAAAATTAACAATTATAAAAAATATTAGTGACTTGCTCTGTGGGTCGGGACTAGGTTGAAGAGAGAGAGAGAGAGAGAGAGAGAAAGAGAAGAGAGAAGATTGAGTGAGAGAGAAAGATTGCCACAATTAGCCATGGAAGCTTGAAGAGCTTCCACGTTGATCTGTCTCACCGCGAAGAGGTTTGTGGCATGAGACAGAAAAATCAGACTTGCTGCTAGGGGACGTTTTACCCAAAGAATATTCAACAAAGAATGTTAAATATTCCTTGGTCCCGTGAACCCTAAACACGGGATCCCACATTGCTGCAGGCTTAACTTCGCAACAAGTAGGGGTTTTATCCTGGACCCCCTCCAGGTTGGTATGTAGAGAGGAAAAAATTGAGAGAGAGGGAAAGAGGTGAGAGATTTTAAGAGAGAGAGAGAGGGGGTAAATCGCAAATTATTATTACGTTACTATTATTTACGTTAATTGCAAAAACGAGCATTTATGATTACGTTAACGTCAAAAGCAAGTTTTAGAACTTACGATAATTAATCACGAAGTAAGAACTATTACTTACGTTAACTGCAAAAACAATTATGAATTACGTTAATTATTCGTAGAGCAAGGACAATATGCGTTAATTGCAAAAACAAACATTTATGATTACGTTAACTGAAACGGCAAGTATAATGAGTATTACGTTACTTATTCGCAGAGCAAGCACAATTTTTTACGTTAACTTCAAAAGCAAGCATAATTAATTACGTTAATTATCGCGCCGATGTGACACAGTCTTTATGATTTACGTTAATTATTCGCAGAGCAAGCACAATTATTTACGTTAACTTCAAAAGCAAGCATTTTGAATTACGTTAATTATCACACCGATGTGACACAATTCGTCGTTATAGTCTGACCGTTTAAGCGGAGTCGTAGAAAGGGAAATTGTTACGTTAATTATTCACAGAGCAAGCACCATAATTTACGTTAACTTCAAAAGCAAATATTATTATACTTTACGTTACTTATGACGCCGGTGACACTAGTTTCCAGTCTTCAACGTCCAGCGAAGTCGTAGCAACGCTGGAACAGTCTTTAACGATCCAGCGAAGTTGTAGCAACGGCGGGACAGTCTTTAACGATCCAGCGAAGCAGTAGCAACGCCGGACAGTCTTTAACGATCCAGCGAAGTTGTAGCAACGGCGGGACAGTCTTTAACGCATCCAGCGAAGCAGTAGCAACGCCGGAACAGTCTTTAACGATCCAGCGAAGTTGTAGCCACGCCGGGACAGTCTTTAACGCATCCAGCGAAGCAGTAGCAACGGCGGTAATCTCCGAAGACATCCAAAAGGGCTCTGGTCATCCTCAGTCAGTCTGTTACATCCAGAATAGTCCTTGGTATTTCGCAGAATGGTAGATTCCAGGAATGCTGTGCTTAACTCCTCTCCTTGTAATTCGGTGTCAGCGGTTGTAGTCACTACCACGATCTAGTTTGAGTAGATCGTGGTCACTACCATGAAGTGCATATAAGGACCACGTCTACTCTCCTTTATGATCACATATGGCCCTGGCGAAAAGATGTGCGACCTACAAAGGGTAATCGAGCTATGGGAACCCAAAAAGAGAGCCAGGCCCTGTATCTGATAAATTATTAATGGGGTATGCAGAGACAGACAGATAGGAAAATGAACAGACAGACGGACGGACGGAGAGAGAGACTCAGAGAGGAGGCTAAATCTCCAGGAACATAAAAAGGACTGTTGAAGAAAATGCATCTGTTAGCCTTGCATCTGTCCAAAATGGGATGCATATCGGGGGAATAGCTGCCTAAAAGCACCCCGATAAAAACTGAGATGAGGGCATCTCGGCCTTTTACATCCTCTCATAGAAAGAAAGATGGAAAGGGAGAGGTAAGACTCGAAAAAAAAAGGGAACAGGAAAGGAGCCAAATAGTGACTAAGGGAGGGAAGTATGAAGACAGATGACGTATGTAAGTTTGTACGAGCAAGTGAACATGAATAAACGGAGAGAGAGAGAGAGAGAGAGAGAGAGAGAGAGAGAGAGAGAGAGAGAGAGAGAGAGAGAGAGAGAGAGAGAGAGAAATGGCGACCGATGATCTTTCAATTCGTATACTATTAAGTGAATGAAAGATTTGAGAATAATTCTAATGAGTGGAAAGAGAAAACTATTAATACTAAGGAAGAAGAAGAAGAAGAAGAAGAGAAAAGAAATAAGAAGAGAAGGAGGAGAAAGAGATAGAAGGAGAGGAGGATAAAGAGAGTGGTGTGAAAAGTTTGCTATATGTGATTTGCATTAGGAAGGGATTACCTGTGTTGCAAGGAGCTTTGAATTTAGATGTTGGAAAAAAAAAATGGATATGAACCTGGGAGTAGGGGAGGCTTCGTGGGGGGGATTTGTATGTAAGAGGGGAGAGGTGCGACGAGAGGAATCTTTGAAGAACGATCGAAGGATAAAAAGGAGGCCGATAAAATGGAATAAGATAAAAGGAAGACTATGAATGGGGCTGGTAACAGAGAAAAGTAGGAGGAGGTAGCTGGAGGGGTGAGACTTCCCCAAGAATAAGAAAGTAAGTTTAGTAAGTAACTGCGAATCAAGGTTTATTAAAATGCCTTTATGATTTTTACTAATTCTATATTGGTAGAGAGCTTTTTCAGTTTTATAAAAGTCAGAAACCTCTTAGATTCTAAACATTTGATGATGTATTCTCAGAACGCTGACTTCACAGGAATTATCAGGCAATTGTTGCTACTGCTCCGTCCTTCTAATTTAGGTGACATTCTACAAAAATGCTATACGAAAGTTTTGTGATTAAAACCTGGGATCTCTATGAAGTGCCCCAAGCGTTGATGTCCTGAGCAACGAATTATTGATATAAATGGCATTTACTTTTTCCGTCACCCATTTGACAGAAACGTTTCCTAAACTTCAACACAAATACCCAGGGACGTTTTCATTATGGTATCATTTCCTGTGCTCTTAAGCAAAATGTTCTACAAACGTTTTCTGTTCACACTGTATCTTTTCATAGACATCTTAAATTCAACATTTCCGGCATATATTTCACTAAAAAGTGTAAACGTATTCTTGTCATTCTCTTTCAAAAGTTATTTATTTATTCATATATTAATGTGTTTATTTATCTATTTATTTCTTTATATATTTATCAATTAATTTATTCATAAAATCATATCGTATTTATATAATCACATATTTAATAATTAGTATATTAATACTGAATTATGGGTTTCCACCAATATTTCCCTTTACAGATATTACGGAAATGTACGTTTTATTCTTTAAAAATTGCAAATAAGTGTATCATCAATATAAGAATAAATCTTCCACTTTACCAATAGGCATTTAGTAAATAACTACTCCGGAGACCCCAGCCAATCAGCGAGTAAATGGATAAAAGTATAATCCCAATATGGGTGTTAAATCCAATGGACTATATTCTTAATCTAGACGGGTATTTCCTGAGAGAGAGAGAGAGAGAGAGAGAGAGAGAGAGAGAGAGAGAGAGTTTATAGGGTTTTAGCAGCTTAAATTCGCTTCTTTGAAAGATCAAACTGGTGTGTGTGTGTGTGTGTGTGAGAGAGAGAGAGAGAGAGAGAGAGAGAGAGAGAGAGAGAGAGAGAGAGAGAACTCATATGACTTTAGCAGCTTAAATTCGCTACTTTGAAAGATCAAAATGGTGTTAGAGAGAGAGAGAGAGAGAGAGAGAGAGAGAGAGAGAGAGAGAGAGAGAGAGAGAGAGAGAGAGAATTCATATGATTTTAGCAGCTTAAATTCGCTACTTTGAAAGATCAAAATGGTGTTAGAGAGAGAGAGAGAGAGAGAGAGAGAGAGAGAGAGAGAGAGAGAGAGAGAGAGAGAGAGAGAGAGAGAGAGAGAGAGAGAGAGGCTATTTCCATCAACATTTTCAGAAATTTCCCTGAGTAATGATTAACCTTTAAAGTATCCCGATAGTAAACAGGCCTACAAAGATGCACACAACTAAATTTGCACTTACAGAAACATAAGTAATTCCCCAACTCCAACCTGTCTATGTCCACCTCATGTCGAATAGGGATTAATAGTGACACAAAACGGAAAAACATAAATAGTACTGTTGGATATTATAATGTAAATTACAATTAATAATTTTATGATCACGTATGATACAGTTGTAGCCCGAATAAAATATATATAAAAAAAAAAAGCACATGTAGTCTATAAACTAGATAGACTTAGTAGACCTATACATAGACTATGAACAATGAGGAAGATATAACTACTCCACATTTAATGTATCCATCTGGTGATAAGTTCAAGCGAGATGGTTGAAAAAAAAAGCAAGACGTTTGTGAAAGCAACAAATACCACGTAGAGAGCTTATTATGATGGAGGCAGAAAAAAAGTTTCTAACGAGATGATGGAACTGGCCGATGCAGTTCTTTTTCAATTATACCTGTGGCCAGTCTTAATGCGACTTCTAGTTGCAGCAGTCGTTCTCTCTCTCTCTCTCTCTCTCTCTCTCTCTCTCTCCCTTACCCAGAATAGCCTCGGAAAAAGCATTGCTCTTCCCCTTATTCTTTATCCGTCTCTTCAAAATATGAATGTAGCGGATGTATAATTCCTAAACATTTATTATGAGATCCATAACTAACTAGTGTAACGTCTGAGATTAAATATTCATGACATCAGTGTTTAAATGATTTGATATTGCTGAAGTTTTAAGGAACATCAACATTGTTTTAGCGGCATCCATTTTTGTTTGTTTTTTCGTCTATAATAATCATACCATTAGCTGACAAGTGATGTTCGAAATATTTCCTAAATAAAGGAATACGTTATAACACAATTAGTCATGAGCAAGAGGGAACTTCCTTTCTCGATGGTTTCCAAGCTATACCGGTAATAACGCTACGACCAAATTTAAGTATTTTGTATTAGAATAACTTTATAAAATGTTTTCCAAATATCATCAAACCCAAGAGACATTTAGAAGAGTTTAACTTACATAAGAATTTAACAGAGGAATAAATAACTATTGGAATAAACTGCTCGCTCTCTCACTCTCTCCATTCACCCAATTTGATATTAAAAGTTCTCTTTCCAATAAAAGATATAGCATATAAATATATATACAAATAAAATACTAAACTAGTTTTTAATAACAAATGCAAACTCAATTTAAAAAAAATTCTTGATATATACATCGTTTTCTCATGATGCTTTTCAAAAAACAAAACTTTTCGCTTATCAAGGTAAATGAATTTAAGTCGTTTAAATAAGCTTCTCTAGCGGATTAAAATGCTCTGCGAGAGAGAGAGAGAGAGAGAGAGAGAGAGAGAGAGAGAGAGAGAGAGAGAGAGAGAGTAGTATAATTAAGCTCTTTAAAAATTAATATTGTTAGTTAGAGAGAGAGAGAGAGAGAGAGAGAGAGAGAGAGAGAGAGAGAGAGAGAGGTTCAAGGATGCGGAAGAAATTAGGATGAAATACTTTTTTGGGATTTTCAAGTTTGGGGAAAATGAGGTTTTCGGATCTAAGGATTTCGCATCGTGTGAGGAACTAATCACAGCGAAAAAGAAAAGAGGAAAAAGTTGATTATGATTTTGAAAAAAGTTTATATTAAAAAAAGATCAAAGTTAACGAAGTCTGAGCCCGAGTGAGATCATGCACCTGAAAGATATTAAATTATTAGACAAAGATGATAAGATAATGGAATGAAGAAGGCTTGGAAGAGGACATGGTGGAGGTTGTGAGAGATGGGAAATTTTAAAGAGATAATCTGAATTAAGTTTTCATCTTCTGAGATACGTTCATGGGTCATGATAGGGAACTAGTAGTGTTTTGGGTATATACTATAGAATAATTGTACAAGAGTGATACGACGAAACCGTGGAGAGAGAGAGAGAGAGAGAGAGAGAGAGAGAGAGAGAGAGAGAGAGAGAGAGAGAGAGAGAGAGAGAGGACCCCTTGACGACTAAGTGTGACCTTTTATAGCACTGAGTGTTGTGAATGCCACCGAACAATTGTATTCTCCAAGATGAATATGGAGGGGACGAAGAATGCGTTGAGGGAGGGACAGACGAGGAAGGTGTTCAAGCGAAGAGCGACTGCAGGTCCAGGTGGAAAGGCGTAGAAGAAAAATATTACTCTACTGATCATGTGAGAGTTTCTTAAGATAATGATAAAAGCGATTGTAGAGATTATATGGATTGCAGAATATGATGACTCTCGAGGTAATTTTAGGAAGAAATAGAGAGATGAATGAAATGACAAAGGAAATAAACAGAAAAGGAAGTAAAATACCTCGTGCTATGGTAAGAATAGTTCAAGGAGAAACCAATATGGTACTTCAGTAGACTTGAATCAAGTCCGAAAACACTTAATATTTGTTTTATAAATCATTTGATAAAATTGCATCCAACGCGTAACATTACATATTCTGAACACGTGGGTACAGACAAAATCTATTTTAAAATGCCAAGAGCTTCAACCCTTCCGTTATGTATTCCCCAACTGGAATGGTTGGAGGAAGTAACTGGAAGGGAGTCTGAAGAAGGAGTCAAGGATGTTCTTCCTTATACACTTTTTGTTATTTGTCGCCCCTCAGAGAGTGTTTTTATCTCTTGTATCTTCCTCTCCTTATCTTACTTCTCGCCTTTATAACCTTTCTCCAACTTCAAGTTATTTTTTTTTTTATCCAGAGCTATGATGTATATTTGACCTTTTTATCTTCTGACACTAGGCGTGAGTGTGTTTGTGTGTATTTTATAATTGTATAAGAGCACATGCAGAGTGCTATATTGACCGCTTTTTGCTCTTTTTTTTTTTTACTCGGCCTATTCTTTAACCTGCTACACATTTATTCCTTTTCCAATCCTTATCTCGTTCCGTAGTAAGGAAAAAATAAAAATACCCGCTAATCCTTTGATACTACCATTCAAAGACAGAGTTGATAGATGAAAATTACATAAAAAAAAAAATACAAAACAGATAGGAAAGTAGGTAGTTCCTAATGCAGCTGGTCTGAGGTACATGAATTGCGGAAAAGAAAACGAGTAATAAGAAGAGAACAATTTAGTACATTAAACTATTACTGAGACATTTGAGCCTTCAGTAATTCGTGTGGATACTCCACTCGTCTCACACTCTGCAGTGATTCGGAGAGATCAGCGTCGAACTCAAAAACCTCCAACGCCTCTTGCCGATGTCTCACAAGCTTGCCTTTTAAATACAGATCAACGTTATGTACTTGAATCATCTTAGCCTCCACTCCGTCTTTGAGAATTGCTCCAATGTGTTTAAGTCCAGTGACTTTCAGCATCATTCAGTTCAGTCGAAAAAATCAGTCCTAGAGTCCTTCATCTGAATTTACAGTGATGTTTTTGCTTTCCTAAGAGTTATTCTGGTGCACAGGGCCAAAGGACGTGTGGATGTTGTCATATCCCCTCTTTCAATTGTCATTAACCAACGCTCACCTCTGCCCAGATGGTTGACGATCCCCTAACAATTAATAAAGACAGCTCCAACTTCCATGGTCTCAAGGTAGACATTTACCCAGATTTGGTCAACAACACGAACAGCTTCACTCTCTCCAACTTTAATAGCCATAGAGGCAAGTCAATCAACAAATTACATCAGGAAAACAATGAAGAACAAAGCTAAAAAATAAAAAAAAAATAAAAAATGTATAATGCACGATTTTCTTTCTATTTCCCTGTATATTATGAGTACATCCATTATTCTAATTCAATGAGTATGTCTTTATCAAGTTCATATATAATCTGATCGTAAAATTGACTGAATTAAAATCTTCAAATGACTTCTTCTTAACAAAGTGGATTTTGCTACTAACACACACCCAAGCGCTACCGGATTCTCTTCCCGGAGGTTGCCCATTCTGTTTCACAGCAAGAGCTGAGAGTAAAAAACACAAGCTATAGTGGCTTCCGTCGTAATCATAGCCAACTCAAGGGGCTGCGCGAGTACACCTTTAGACATACTTTTCTTACTCGGAGATGAAAGGTCCAGGATTGTCATTTGCAATTTTGAAACTTCAGTATAATCGTTTCGCTCTGCTTTATGACTTTTGTGATTGATTCAGGACGTATCCCGGCAGTATGAGGTAAAAATATGGATTATTATTATTATTATTATTATTATTATTATTATTATTATTATTATTATCATTATTATTATTATTATTAATCATCACCAGCATCATCACTATGTCTATATCTATATACAAGAGCAATATTTTCCACTTATAAGAGAGATAGCTTTGCGGGAAGAATATGTTGAGGAGGGACTTTCAGTCCCCTAGTTCCTTCCCCATTTAGTCGACGTAATAATAATAATAGCCCTTCGCAAGAAGGCAACCGTCATAGCCCTTGGTAGAAAAGGGTGTCCGTGACGTAAAACCGGGAATAATAATAATAGTAATAATAATAATAAAAAAAAAAAAAATAATAATAATAATAATAATAATAATAATAATAATAAAGGTGATGATGATGATGATTATTATTTTATTATAAGTATATAACCAATATGTCCCTTAGTAATGCAGGCAATGGTAAACTGCCACCAAATCAGTCCATCTTGAGAACAAACAAAATTGATCCCAGTTTCATCGTGATTGTCTTATCTTACAAACAGAATATCAGATTATGCAAACAAATTAACAGATGTATAAAGTATCAAATAATGTAAACATAGAATCGAACGGACGAAAAAATATAAAAAGTAAACAAATAATTATTGTGCGCTAAAATGGAAAATCGTGCTGTCTAATTGCAGAAAGAAATAGCTTCAAAACATTTAATTAAAAAGAGTAAGACATTATGGAGAAAAAGTATGCAGTAAAAAGTTGGCTTTTATAGGGTGGGTCTCGAGTTCAATTTCCTTTTAATTCACAGCACCTCTTAAGGGTAGTGAAGGTCCTAAAGCGGTAGTGCACTGTACACAAAATTAGTAGTGAAACAGTATCTTTAAAAGCACTTTCCGATAAATGAAATAATCCCCTTCTTAAAATTCCCTTTACACAATAATAATAATAATAATAATATATAGATTTATCTATATACATTGCTGAAAATAAAAATGAGCAGCGCTGTCTATCCGAAACTGAGTATCTCAGGGAGTCCTCATTCACGTATACCTTACATATAGCCTACTCTTTTTCCGGCGGCTATACCAAATAATCAAATAAAAACGCCAAGCGATGTGTACCGTACAGTATATCACATGAAACGTTTCCTAGGGGAGGAGACGGAGGAAAGGAGGGATTATTATTTACTTAACTATAAATCGAGCTCGGACTAAGTACATACATGTCGGACATTGGTCTATTTACTCTTTAGTCTTATGTCAACATGCTGGATACGAGACAGGAAGAGAGAGAGAGAGAGAGAGAGAGAGAGAGAGAGAGAGAGAGAGAGAGAGAGAGAGAGAGAGAGAGAGAGATAATTACTAGAGGGAAGAGAGGGGGGAAGCCGGATTAGTTATGTTGATAAGGGAGAAAGATACATACGAGTATTTTCATCAGTACATGAATGGCTATCGAACCTCATGAAGGTATTCAGCTTTTTGGGAGTCATTAATATATGCATTAATCAAAATCCCAAATGCAATTTAGGGAAACAAGACCATACGTTCCCCCGGCAGGTCCTTTCTACTTAGTTTTGCTGCTTGAATGATAGATGCACTTGCTGTTGCACAGTCTTGAAACGGTCTTAATGGAGAGAAATTTCAGCAAATGCATACAGAGATTTAAGGACTTCCTACAGAATAAAAAGAGAAGCTACGCTTAAATATTGTATTATTAAGGAATAGAATTATAAAGAGAATTTACGTATAATTATAGCACAAAAATAAAGTGCTCTTATATTAAAGTTAAATTTGTCCTTTTAATAACATTTAAAAACTTCAACAGAATAATCCCCTTACAACAAATTAGGTATTCACATATCAAAAGTAGGGTTTCTGTTTAAAAATTTATGCTCAAAGCCGGAAAGCAAATTAACTATATCTTGTGCTCAACAAATTGAAACAGTACATCAATTATAATAATGACAATAATAATAATAATAATAATAATAATAATAATAATACTACTACTACTACTACTACTACTACTACTACTACTACTACTACTACTACTACTACTACTACTACTAATAATAATAATAATAATAATAATAATAATAATAATAATAATAAATGTATATTGCATTATATCACTCTCAATACAAATGACTACAAAAGGATGAGTGATATAAAAATTTTCAAGTTTACTTTGTGTGCATTATCTTAGCTTATGGAATTCATAATTTGGAGGTCATGCTTACATATGCAGCGCTGGATCAGGCAATTTCGCAAACGTTTCTTTACATTTTGGCTAAAATACACCATTTTTATTTTTATTTTTTTTTTTACAATTTCATGTCTATGAGTTTGAAAACAAAATCTAACAGTTTTTAAAACGCTTTGAGAATGGCCATACCAGAGAGCTTTGAGATATCTGGCAATAGTTGAACTATATCGGGTAAATTCGATCTAAAATATATGGCAACACTGGGAAAAAGCCCTGTATCCTATGTTCCTAATGTCTAGCGTGACAAGATTATAACCCATGCTGGTAAATATATGTGCACTGAATACCAGCCATAATCCCGGCCTCTTCAAGAATAGGAAAATGAAAAAAAAAAATGGTGGGATGATGAGGGGGGATGGAGGTTGGAGAGGGGATATGGAATATCCTGAAATGCATACAGTCATACACATACACGTTCCCTGCAATTTCAGAATGCAGCAGTGCACCTTGAGCGAGAGGAGTAGAAGGCGGGGTAGGGGGGTTGTAGGAGGGGATGTTGCAGGAGGAGAAGCAGCAGCAGCAGCAGCAGCTCTGCAGTGGTACCATTGATTGTGGTTGGTGATGGTGGTGGTGGGAACAACATGCTTCTGCCTCCCACTTCGGTTGCTGCTGCTGTTGCCCATTCCTTAACTCCTCCTCCTCCTTCATGCTCGTGTTCCTCATCCATCTCCTACTATATCTCTTCCCTCTCTATAGCACGAGTAGGAGGGGTCTCAACTCAGCCTCCTTCTCGCATCTCATGGTGCAATAAGAAATACCCTTCCCTTTTCTCTCTTTACGAAGTTTTCTTTTTTAATTAGTTTTTTTTTTAAAGCGAAAGATAGCAAAAACAAACATAAAACTGGAATTTATGGTTTGCTTTTTTCCCAGATTCCTTCCACGTTGGAAACTCTGTAAGCAAGCAGACTACTGCATGTGGTGGAAGTTTATGTATGCAGGCAGGCACAACTTTCCAGTCTTCCACGCATTTCTCAAGGTGACAGAAGAAAATCGCATGCAGAGAAACTTGCTCCGCCTTTGATATATACACGTGTCATTCGCGCACTTATTTAAAAAGACAGGTGCTTTTTATAAGCATGCGAAAAAGGATTTCCTACCTATCTATCCATCTGTCTTGAACATTTTTACATGGTGGACCCAGTGGGAAAACGATTCTATACCACACGTATTTTAAGAATTAATAATATAAGACAGGGAAAAAGATATCTAAAAGTTCCCCAGGGTTAACATATACCTTAAAATATTACAGTAACGTAAGTGGATAACTTTGCATTCAGGGAAAGCAAGTTTATGAATATTATTACTCGTCCCTGGCATACAAAACTGGTCCAAACCGAGAAAGAACATCGATTTACTTACATTCAGTTCATGGCGATCCCTATATCTGGGTAACAATTGGATAATAAATAGTGCATGAGGTTTACGACTTAAATGTCTGGAAATTGGGTTAAGCCCAAAATTAGGATTTCTCTTCCAAAAATGTCCGTGAATGCATCCATGGTATGGATTCGTCCGATAAGAAATGCAAGCAGTCAGTCTTCTTCTATTTCTTCTTCTTCTTCTTCTTATTATTATTATTATTATTATTATTATTATTATTATCATCATTACTGGGCGTAAATGTAATTATCATTTTATGCTATGAAAAGACGTGAAGAATAGATTACACCTCTGCTGGCCATAGAAAGTGTTTTTGATTATAATTTCGCAATCTAGTTGAAAAAAATAATCTAAATTATTCTTTACTCTTCCTATATATAAAACATTTATGGTAGGCCGGGAAACCTACAGGTACTTGTAATTGAAGATAAGACTCAAAGATAATATAATAATCAGGTCACAACTTACTGACGCCCTACTGTAACGGAAAGTAATCCATATGAAGCAGAGTGAATTCATGACACTGGTGCTGGAAAAGTGGAACCTGAAGGGCAGATCTGCCCTAGAACTGCTAAATTTATATCTGCGTAGAAAATAAGATTAAAAGATTCTGCGATGCAATCTTAGGCATAAGGTTCTCACTTATCATCTGGATTGATTCTTTTGTTTAGGACGGACGAGGTCTAGAAATTAAATAGAAAATATCACACGCTGAGTTTTAAGAGTAAGATCAGAAACTAGGAGAAACAACATACATTTTCGAATGCCAAAATTCACACAGGGTAAACTCTAATGAGTAGCAAAAAGGAAGCAAATTCTGAAAGCAATGCAACTCTCACTGCCTTCAAGGCAAGCATTTGCATTGTTCTAAGAGTAAGATCAGAAACTAAGAGAAACAACATACATTTTCGAATACCAAAATTCACACAGGGTAAACTCTAATGAGTAGCAAAAAGAAAGCAAATTCTGCAAGCAATGCAACTCTCACTGCCTTCAACGTAAGCATTTGCAATGTGACAATCATATACAGATACGGATACGGATAACTGGGATAGGATAGGGAGGGGAAAAGTTAGTGACGGCTTCGAGTGAGCTCTCTTAGCCCTATTCAGGGTGTCATCACTAGAAAGGGGGGGATAGGATGGGATGGATTTGGGGAGGGGAAAGACAAAAATGAAATATAGAAAGAGATGAAGAAGTTTTTGCAATCTGACCCAAAGAGGTAGAATGTTCGACTTGGATAGTGACGCACCTGCGTTCAAGCCCACGGCCGGGCGATAAGAAAGGCATTCAGCCTTAATTCCCCAGCTTCAACCCGTCTTTGTCCTTCCCAAAACGGGTACTAATAGTGACACAAAACGCAAAATAATATAGGCTGTAGTATAATCAAATACAGCATATGTACACGTAATGACTACATTACTGTGTACGCACACTCCTCTCACTACCTTAGAATAGTAATATTTAAAGTGAATTATCAATACGTTGACGGGACCTACCCATGTCTGTTAAAAATCAACCATAAATATCAATATTTTTCTGTCCAGTTGAACTCTAGAATAAGAAAGTATTCCCATCCAGGAAGGAAAAATCTTGACCACAGGAAAAAAAATGGAAAAAAGAAGTAAAAATGTAGTCATTAAATTATTATGTATTTGTATATAAAAATCTTTTAAGAGTTATTAAACAGTTTACTTTTAAATAACCATTGTAGAAAAAAAAACAATACACAGCCAAGTTACACATGAAAGGAATTTTAGAGAGAAAGTACACTTGCGAGACCATAAAAAGACAATAAAGCCTTCATACTGGAGGAGGATTTCAATTACCACTTAACCAGGATATCAAAAAGAGGCCGTAATGCCACTTAATGGGGCCTCGTAATGCTTTTGGGAACATAACAAGGATCACTACCTTTCTCGCTCTTACTTCTAAACTAAATTTACTCTTCAAACCCACCCACCCCCGACCCCTTACACATCCTACACCCGAATGAATCGTATTAATGGTCATATCAACTTAAGAGGTGGATAGCCACAAATCTTTTATTATAATTCCCTCCATCTTTCGCGAGGGTCATAATCTATTCACGAGCTGTACTTTTAGCTTAATGGAAAGCCAATTCATGACATGAGCCAACAACATTCTTCTATCTTCTTCTTAAGATTTATGAGAAATCGAGGCACGGTGGCCATCCAGATATCTTTTTTGTGGGCAGAGATTATTTTATAATTTATAAAGCCATTTGTTATCTCCACATGCGTATTACTCCTAATACTTACGCAAGCTTTGACAGACCACAGTAATATTTATGTGTTGCTAAGCAACTTTGAAACTAAATTAACAGACAAAAATAACGAAAAATTCAAATGGAACTTTTTATGGTATTTAGATCAGAATGTGATTTACTTCCTGACTTAAAACTAAATGAAGCTTTTAAGCGTAAGTACTATAATTTTGTGCGTATGACTTATCTAAAAGCATATATTTATATTAAGCTTTCTCATATCACTTATTTCAAATAATTTATGTTCATTTATTAAATACGTATGAGGGCAAAGGTTATTGGCCTGATGATATGATTGCGAACAACGAGGAAACAGGTAGTTAGAAACACACACACACACACACACACACACACTATATATATATATATATATATATATATATATATATATATATATATATATATATATATATATATATATATATATATATATATATATTATATATATATATATATATATATATATATATATATATATATATATATATATATATATATATATATATATATATATATATATATATATATATATATATATATATATATATATATATATTATATATATATATATATATATATATATATATATATATATATATATATATATATATATATATATATATATAATATTTAGAATAATCCCGTGAAAACAGAGTAAATACCTCCTGAGTATTATATTAGTGGGCGATTATTTCAGTGGCAAGTGTGCAGTTAAATACTAAAAGTATTTTGGCAAAGCAATTTGTCAGTGTGATGGAATTACATATATTTAGCACACTGACTGGAAGTTTTTGTAGAATTTTGTATATAAGCCTGTCCAAGTAATATAACAATTAATTTAAGTCCCCATTTCAAGCAATCAGCATAAGAGTGAAAGAATTTTACTTTTAATATGAATTCTATTTCTCTTCATTGTAAGGTATTATCACTTTCTCTTTTTTATCGATACTACTTCCATCGCTGCATCCTTCCCTCACTGCCGAGGCCGCATAACACTCACCAAGCGTCCTAGTCCCACAGGTACTGTGTGGAGATTTGTAGCTCACGGACTGGTCAGCGCAGCAACAGGTTCTTCCCATCCACCTCCAAAATCTGGAGCTCTCTCCCTCCTTCTGTCTTCCCTAATTCTTAAAACCTATCTTCCTTTAAAAAGCAGATATATCGTCATCTCAGGGCCTAATCCTGTCATATCTCCAGGTCCTCTTCACTTCGACTATTCTTTCAGCCTGTCATTTTCCTATTGTGTATCATTACCTCATATCAATCTGGTCCTTAACCTTTTTCTTTTCCTTCGTCTTAATGCTTACTTCGTGCCCGGGCCTTTATTGATGAGGGTAGTTTTCTTGCTTGTCCCGCTATCATATTCATAAAAAAAACACACATACACACACACACACACACAAACACACACACACACACACACACACACACACATATATATATATATATATATATATATATATATATATATATATATATATATATATATATATATATATATATGATGTACTTATTGAGTATTCTGAGTTGATAAGGCCTTCCTACCACAGGGAGGATGCCACTAACCACTACTTCGTGTCCCCAAATGGCTCTGGCGAAAATAGGCTGTACAAGTCTCCTTATGGAGTTGAACTCTAGAGCGCCTGGGCACGAGGAGGAAGCCACGTGCTATTGCCTATATACTGAGATATCGATGGGAGATATTGACACCTACTCTTATATAATATTAAAAAGGCCATAGCCTTTGTTATTTGAAGAAAAAAAAAAAAGGAGACATGAGTAGGAAGAAGTGATAGGGAACGAGAGAAGGGATGGGAAGAGATTGAAGTGGCTGTTTGTGAAGGAAAGGAAGCAGAGAAATACACAGCTAAAGGAGGGACATAATGAATTTCACTGTACACTACACAAAACAGTGTGTGTGTGTGTGAGAGAGAGAGAGAGAGAGAGAGAGAGAGAGAGAGAGAGAGAGAGAGAGAGAGAGAGAGAGAGAGAGAGAGAGATTGTGTTGTACCTCTTCCCTTATCTACATAAAAGATACTAACTTTTCAAAAAGTAATTGACATACAAGACACTTATTTCCAATATTAACAGTAGTTCATCGGATAAAACGTCTAGTTCTCACCCAAGAAGTCCCGAGTTCAAGGTGGCTTTTATAGCTATATATGGCTAAGATTGAGAGGAAAGTGGCGTAACACGTTTGCCCACGTGTAGAATTCATGTAAAAAACCGATTTTAAATTATATCAACACTGGAGTTAATGTTGAAGCTCAAAATGAAATATATAAACAGCTGAATGAGTGGTCAGTCATTAATTTGATAAATAAATTAAAAATTAAAAATAAACATATGATATATATTTCATTCACTAACTTAATAAATAAAGAAGTATACAAAATAGATACAAAATTAATAAATGATTGCGATATTATGATTATCATTTTAGAATACGATTTTACGCGTTTAAGAAAAAAAAATAATAAGCTCTGCTTTACGTCAACGATGAGGTCATGGAAGTTGGAACTACCTTACTTCCCAGGAGGTGAATCACCAACAAACTGGGCAGAAGTGATAATTGAATTACTTACAATTGGAATAAAGGAATATGACAACGTCCACACAGCCTCTGACCCCGAAACACCAGAAAAACTCCCCCAGGAAAGCAAAAAATTCGTCGCAGAATCGTGCGGGAAGCGACGAAGAAACAATGCAAATGTGCAAGAAATCACTGAGCGCCGAGGGAAGATTGAATTGGCAATTACCGCTTGCGAGGAGGGATGAAGGGATTTAACGCGATTCCAGAGCCCGTAAAATACGTTGTTATTGTTGAGAATTGCCTTGGTTTCGTGCAGTTCGACGTCCTTAGTTTCAAAACTGCAGGCACTGGGCATCGAGTGTGGAATAGAATGATGACACTGAACGATAACAAGAAGGGTGTTGGGCTCTAAATTGCATTGGAAGTTTTCCATGCTTCACAGTGAAGAGCCTCTTGTTGATGAGAGAGAGAGAGAGAGAGAGAGAGAGAGAGAGAGAGAGAGAGAGAGAGAGAGAGAGAGAGAGAGAGAGAGAGAGAGAGAGAATAAATTCGCGAAAGATTTTGGAGGAAAAAGTGTTGGATCCTCATGAAGTGTTTGAATTCTACCACAGTGCTCCATGTTTTCGCACAAATGAGACATACTTAGATGAAGGACTCTGGATTTGATATTTTTCGGTCGAACTGAATGACCTGGAAATCCACAGGATCTCATCTCCGTCGAGCACACTGGAGCAATCTTGAAAGACAGAATGGAAGCTTAGATGATACGAGAATATGACACTGATCGGTATTCAGAGGACTAGCTTGTGAGACCTCTGCCAGATGTGTTGGAGGATTTTGAGTTCAACACTGATCTCTTCGACTCACTGCTCTGACAATAGCCTTCAGGATGGCAGGTTGTCTGAGACGCATTAGGCTTTCATACTAAATATTGAGGACACAATAGATTCTCATTTGTTTTAGCAAACCATTAATGCGATAACCTTGTTTTGCACTATTACTCGTTGATTTTATATCCCAAACTGAGAGGCTATGTATAACCCTGTTTAAATATAAAAAAGTTTCATCAAATTAATATAAAAATATTTTTTGTATTGTATTATTTCTATTTCCGACCCACTCCCATACCATGAGAATAACAAGGTGTTTTTTTTCTTTCGTTTTTTTTAAGTAAGCTTCAACTTCATGAACACTAATCACCAAAGCAATCGAGTCAATTCTTAGGATCTGCTGACCGATCGCTCGAAAAAACATAATAAGTGATGCAAAAATAGAACCCAATAAAGCTCAGATTTTGATTATATTGTGGTAGAAAGAAGAAAAAGAAGAAGAAAAATTACCCTCATCGAACCAAGGCACCAAGAAAACATTGAGAATAAAAAGTAGAAGCATAAGGACACAGCAGAAATAAAAGAATGATAAACAATAAGAAAAGGGACAGGCTAAAAGACTAGTCAGAGCAATGATGACCAAGAAACATTGCAGGATTAGGCCTTGAGATGACGATAGATCTCCTTGAATCTTAAAACTTGTTAAAAACTAGAGACGGAAAACATGGTAATAATTACGTAATGTACAAGAAAGCAAGAGAAAGAGAAGGAGCATTTAATGATAGTCTGCATAAACAGATAAGAGGGAACTATAAGAAGACTTGGAGGGAGGGAGGGAGTGGAGGGGACAAGTATAGATGCAATATAGCGTGTTAGTGAGCGTGATAGTATTGACCCAACATTACCCTTCCCCCCTCCTTCCATCTTCAGTAGTTGACCTCTATTGACCTATGGAAAATCAATTTGAGAGGGGAACAGAGAGAGAGAGGAGAAGGAAGAGCAAAAGAAGAGGAAGAGTCTATTTGAACAGACAGAAGAATATATTTACCTCTTGCCATTAGATACTGCATAAATAATGAAAAAGTACCTTCTTAGGAGCGTGTGCTTGCAAGTTAACATAATATTACTCTTCTCTGTATTCCTATTGTTCTTTGTCTTCTCTTTTTTTCCACTTATAATAATTATTACAATCATCATCATCACCATTATTATTATTATTGTTATTATTATTACTATTCATAGTATTACTGTATATAATTAATAGCAGCGTTTTATAGTAATGACGCAAAAAATAACAATTTACGACACAAAAAGTCATTACTCTATGAAATGTGTCATTGACTAAATAATTTTTTTTAATGACTGTGACACCAAGACGGGCCAAAAAAAATAAATCCACCCTCATCGGGCCTGGGCACGAATAAAACATAGATAGAAAGAGAGATGGGGAGTATTTTGACTTGTCAGATGTGAAGTTCTAATAAGACATGTGTATATTGAATATCCAAGAATATTCGGTGATGATGTAGGCATAGAAAGAAAACCGTTACTGAAGGAAGACTTAAGATCGAACTGTCCTGGACAGTCTTATTTAAGTCCACAAGACCCTGCAGTTTTTGATCAAATATAAATAGATAAGTAAAACAAAGAATACAGAGAATGATATGTGTATACACACACACACACACACACACACACACACACACACACACACACACACACACACACACATATATATATATATATATATATATATATATATATATATATATATATATATATATATATATATATATATAAGCTAAATGCATTAATAAAGGAACACATAATTGAAGAGAAGAATAGGCTATTGCCAATTGAAATGTCATCTCTGAAAACGTTAATTATATTATATAAGAAATACAAATATCTTTATATATATATATATATATATATATATATATATATATATATATATATATATATATATATATATATATATATATATATATATATATAAATTACAATTAAGTAGCTTAGAGATGAATTATGATGCATAATTGCATGTACATAATAGGACCAATCAAGGACAGATTAATATTGAAATAGCTCTTTGGTCTTAATTAAAAGAACACAAGACTGAAGAACAAATATCGTGCTACATAATGATGGTTTTCGGTTAAAGGATAATGCTGACTGCAAAGGCTAAGATTACAGAGTGTTGAACACACCGTACAGACAGACGCGCGTAAGCACAAGCAAATAACCTTAGGCCGCTTTCACACCAAAGTAGCACGTCGCACGTGGTATGTCACGTGGCACGCCAGTTGAAAACGAACATCCGGAAATATATGAAACCTTTCACACAGAAGTGGCTTGACACGACCCATGTGCCACGTACGACTTGCGACGCATAACACATGCTCTATCTGGGAAGAACATACAGAGGGGATTGCCAGTCCCCCCTCATTCCACTGAGTTTCACGGTTAGGCCAAATATATGCTTTTCTAACCTATCCAAAAAATGAAATTAACTGTCATACTTATCATATATTGACTATACTATATTGCATATGCACATATCAATGCATCAAGTGACATTTAGACATTACTGCTATTAATTATTATATTTGATACATCTCACACTATGATAAGAATGCTAAGTGGTGAGTCAGGTGAATTCTATCTACAAACTACATAGAAGTGGAGCGTCGTAATCTCTCTCTCCTCTCTCTCTCTCTCTCTCCTCTCTCTCTCTCTCTCTCTCTCTCTCTCTCTCTCTCTATATATATATATATATATATATATATATATATATATATATATATATATATATATATATATATATGCTCCCATGCGTGTCGTAAGAGTCAAATAAATGGGGCAGAGCGAGGAAACTGGGAATCCCCTCCCCTATATTTTCTCTTCCCAAAGAGTCAAGAGTATTTTGCCTCGATTCAGTCATTCCCCTTATAAGGGGAAAAATGGCTCATATATATATATATATATATATATATATATATATATATATATATATATATATATATATATATATATATATATATATATATATATATATATATATATATATATATATATATATATATATAAAGTTAAAAAAAAATTCTTCTCTCTAGCCCGGCAAATACTGAAGCTACCATTCCGAAGCTTCATAAAAGAAGACTAATATATTTTCTTTTAAACTATGAACTATTTCTCTCATATTATTTCTGAGGACATTTCTTTTTTAAATTTTCACTTTATTCATATATTTCTCTTTCTCCTACTTTAAGTCTTCTCTCTTACAGAGTCGGTGTCTGTGACTTCAGCAACCAATTTACGATCGTGTTTTTGCCTGGTTGTTGCGAGGCCCGAGTAAGAGATTTACAAGGCGAAAAGACGAAGGCAACGAGAAAGAGAAGGATAATTGGACAGAGGAGAGGGATACAGAGGGACTTCAGAAAAGGAAAGAGGACAATAGGTTAAAAGAAAAGGAAGGGAATGATTTAAGAAAAGAAAGTGGAGTGCATTTAAGAAGAGGAATATTTATGAGATAAGATAAAAATGAAAAGAGAATATTATGTAGGTTCTTTGACTTTTTATCTCCATTTTCTATATGAAATCTGCAGAATGGGAGTTTTGTCCTTATCAAAGCCAGAATTCGTTAAAATATTGTTGCACGACTCTACACATCCATTGGTGTGATCACTGAGCTTGCTATGTTGACAGGTGTTACCAATTTATTGCAGAGCGAGAGTGACTCAGATGGCCAAACTAATTTTCGAAGACAGGCAAGACATCAAGAGAAACCCAGACACTAAAGATACAAGCCAGCTCACCCGGTGAAGGTCCTAAGCCCATACACAAGAGGAAGGCTGGCGTTCGAAATATTAGTCATGGTTAAAAGCTCTCTCAAACTTGAAACACGGCTAGCCTGGAAGGCTAGTCAAACTTAGTGACCCCATATGGAATATAGAAAAGGGAAAAGCTGGAGACAGTGTACTGAGAAGAAGAAATACAAGGAGGTGAGATAAGCTACTCAAGTGTGGCCGCCGTGGCAAGGTGGTATTACGCGCGACTTTGACTCGTCAGGTCGTCGGCATTCACTCCGGGTAACGGTCGCACTCTGGCAAAACCAAAGTCCATTAAAAGGGGCACCATCCTAGCACTTCCTAGAAAAGGGAGTCCGTGACGTAAAACCGGATCATATAAAGAGAGATAAACTACTAAAGTAGAATGAAATGGGAAGGAAAAAGGAGCGAACACGTAAAGTAAGGAATTAAGAAAAAATAGTATGGAACAGAGAAAGGAAAAGAATAAAAAAAAGGGTAAAAGTTAGACAAGAAGGAGTTTCTAAAGCATACTTGATGTGGGGTTAAGTGAAATGTCTGAGCTGGTAGATAAACAGGGAGCTGAAATATTAGAAGCAAGAAGACGGAGAGGAAAAAGGAGAAAAGGAGAGACACTAGGATAAGAGGAGCATGAAAAATGCTGAAAGGATACGGGAGTATGAGAAAAAAAAAGTCCGGAAAAGAAGGCAAATGGGCAAGAGAAAATGACATTTTAAATAGTAGATTCCCTTGACTTTTAAGCAGCACCTGTCTTCAGAAAAAAAGGGAAAAAAAGAAAAAGAAGAAACCATCAAATAAAACAACTTAGCAACACGACTGCTTGAAGCACCATTAACTGTACCAAATTATGCAAATGTTGTCAGCACAGCAAAAATTAGCATAACTTACCATATGTTTATCGTAATCAAGGATCTTCAGCTTCCGGGGTTAAGGAGTTATACCTAAAGGAACAACAGAACATAAAATGACAATAATAAGGTAAAACTTACAACAGTCTCTAAATTTACAATGATCAGCCCCCCAAAACTATTATCTGCAGAGACTGAATATGCAATACACTATAGCAGGTATAGTGAACTGTATAGATCTCGATATCCAGGAAGATGGAAAGTGTGCTTCCGCTGAACAAGAGATCCTGGGATAATAGTCCAACTAGAATTTAGTAACTAGGTCTGACTTTGAATGATTACAAAAGAATAAGATTAAAAAGGAGGGGTTTGGTAGCATGTTTGTGAGATAAATGATGGATATGTTAGCACGAAGTGAAACAATGGTGAACTGGCGTGCTTTGACTCGGCCACCCTCCTTACAAGGTGGATTATATCCATGTGTTGTAGATAGACTTAAATACTTAGTGAGTATATATAATAAACACCTGTATACGAACCTACTGCTCCTTACATGCATGCATATAAGGTAGTTATATGACGGCAATTAATATTTCAGACAAAAAATATCAGTATAATGCAATGTTCCGGTTTTACGTCATGGATTCCCTTTTTTACCAAGGGCTAGGACGATTGCTTTCTTGCGAAGGACTTGTTATGGCAGATGTAATCGTTACCCTGGGTGCATTCCCTTGCTAACCTCAGACCGTGACGGGGCCGAATCCTCGACCTGACGCCTCAAAGTCGCGGACGCTACCGCTTGAGCCACGGTAACCACATCAATGTAATACAATATAAACATCATTTCAATATGATAAAAATATCTCCGATAAAAACCATGACATTGAGAACGTCTCTCAAGCTGAAGTCAGCTAGCTATGCATGCTAAATCACTGAAATAAAAGGAAGGGGGGAGGTAGGGGAAGATGACCAGTGGGGGGAAAACTGGATTGAAGAAAGGGGTAAGATGAAGAGAGGAGGAGGAGCAGAGCCAAATTCAGCCGCATATTCTGTACGGTTCAGATCTGGGGAAATAAAGTATATTCAATAAATAATATATCAATGAGAGAGAGAGAGAGAGAGAGAGAGAGAGAGAGAGAGAGAGAGAGGCCATTAAATATTTCCACCAATCTATAAAAAAGCTAATAATAGTAATAATAAGGCTTACCTCGTGAGGCTCTCACTTTGATTCATTACTCTTTCCAAAAGATATTCAGGCAACTTCTGAGCATTTACATACAATTAGTTGACTGATCTTCAATCGCAAGGAAAGAATTTGGAAGACTGTGACTCCAAGCATAGGCATTCCATCATCTACAGGTACGAATAAGAGCTCACAGAGATTGAGAAAGAAGAGAATAAATGAAAGTAATAAATAGATATTTCGAAGGAAATAGTACTGAAGAACAGGTCTGTAGACCGGAGAGGTAGGAAAAAAAATTAAAAGTGAGAAAAGACAGGACACCGTAAAGCAAAAACACCGTCATGAACGAGAACAAGAGCAAGGACATAAACAAGATCAATAACAACAACAATAATGATAACAACAACAACAATAATAATAATTATAATAATAATAATAATAATAATGATAATTACGAACATTGCAAGGACAAACCCATCTACAGACAAATTGGCTGGCGGTGATGTCATACTTTTGAGAGACCCTATTTTCTGACAAGAAAAGGTCACTGGGAATGAATGGATTATGGGGTGGGTTGGAAGCAAGCAAAGGCAGCCCACGATTCTCTTTCTGTCTCACCCCTACCCTCTTCTCTCTCTCTCTCTCTCTCTCTCTCTCTCTCTCTCTCTCTCTCTCTCTCTCTCTCTCTGGTTACCCCCTTTCCCCCCACACCGGAGGTCCTCCCTCAGAAGACCAGAGCCGGCAAGGCTGGTTGGCTAGACGAGGGCGAGACCACGTGTACCGGTGTTTGCACTGACTGAAGTCTCTCTCTCTCCTTTTGCAGGGCCACACCGCGGCAGTTGGGTTGATGTTGCTGTCTTTTCCCTGCTAATCAATATAATGATGCAGAAGAAAAAGAAGAGGAAGAAAAAGAAATATAATTTTCAGTTTCACCTGACCTCTTCACAAGGGACTCCTATGGTTGCCCGAGTCTAATGATGTTAGAAATGGGGGCTGAAGGGAGGGGAAAAAAGAGGGGATATTGTTGCGGTAGTAGGGGAGGAACTTTGTGGTGATAATAGCTTGATATTTATAGTTTCATTCTTCTTCACAGTAATTAATGATAAACAGAGATGGTAAATACCCAGACGTGCACCGATCTCCATAGTGGCAGAAAAAGAAAAGGTTTCTCTGCTAAAGTACAATTTCCGCAAAGCTAAAAAAGGGGTACATTAATTTAATTTAACGAGACCTGCAGTGGTTAGCAGATGACAGAATGTATTTAATTTTAATGATAAAAATTATCGAGGTAAATTACTATTCATTACCATAACAACCAAGTATTAATGGCTTAAATTTCCCATACCCTTTTTTTCATTTTTTCTAACAGCAAACTCAAATTTCCAATAAGAAAAATAATGTTTTTATAATAATAATAGTAATAATAATAATAATTATTATTATTTTCAACAACAAAAATCTTTCAGTTTTAGCATACCTTTTGGTCTCACACGAACATACGTCTCGTGTAAAAAAGGAATTATTATTATTATCATTATAGACTCTATTTGTATTACCAGGAGTTACGGAGCTAACTTTCTCACCTTAACTAGGTGAGGAAAAACTGAGAACCATGGGGGGGGGGTGTTTATTAGTGATCACGATCATCTGAGATTCTGGGGAAGGGGGATGTTTAGCGTGTCAATTGAGAATGTCATTGATTAATATATTATATTTATTTCTACTGCAGCAGTTTCAGGCTGCTCCCGATGATAAGAAATATATCAACCTGATGATGATAATGTTGATGGTGATGATGATGATGATGACACTGACTACGACAACGATATAAAGATGATAATATATCTTTTTCTACTGCTGCCGTTTCGCCTTCCCTAATAATAATAATAAAAAAAATAGCACGATGATGATGATAATAATAATGATAAAAAATAACACACGGATGATGATGATGATGGTGGTGACAGACCATGACGACGATATTAAGGTAATAAAGATGATGACGATGCGATCGATGCTATTTTTTTGAAAATGATGGTGAAGACAACGATAATGATGATAATGACGAAGGTAATGGGAATAATGGCGTTATAAATTAAGAAGAGAGAAAGATAGAGAGAGATAATAATAATATTGATGGTGATGAAGTAATGACAACGCCGAAGATGTAATGGTGATGACAATGAATATGACTAATAATGAGCACAATGACAACGTTGAAATGTCCAACATAATCATATTGATGAAGATGATGACGATGGCGCTGATGGTGATGATAAAGTCAACGGGGATGCTATGATAATGGTGATGATCACGGTCAGTGACGATCAAAGACTTCTCATAACGAAAGTTTAATTTCCGAAGAAAAAAAAAACACCCACCGCAATAATCAACGGAAATTGCCTTTGTTTTTCCGTTCATCGTTTTACATAATTTTATCTATTCATTTATTTATTTATCCATTTCTACTTTTTTCTTTTTCCACTACTTAAAAAAAAAATAAAACCATATGGTTTTATTTCGCATCGCTGCATTCTATAATACTAAATCTTATTTACGGGGTTCATTTATATGAGCGTATCACGTAGGCATACGGCCCAATTTTAATAAAAGAATATCTAGTCATCCATTTACCTACACACACACAGACACACACACACACACACACACATATATATATATATATATATATATATATATATATATATATATATATATATATATATATATATATATATATATATATATATATATATATATATGTATGTATATATGTGTGTGTGTGTGTGTGTTTGAGTGCTAAAATTCTTTGGAAATTATAACCAGGTTTACATGAAAACAAAGGCACTTCATAACTGCTATTCTTTTAAGTTTTATATGTCATATTAATCCATATTATGAGGATGGACACAACACATAGGAGCTGGGTAATTAAGGTTGGATGCCTTTCCTAGCGCTCCGCTGTTTCTATTTATTATATAAAAACTTATGAAATGAGAGCGATAATTTTTTTTTGCGGCGTAGTTATCAAAGTATTTTTATATATTTTAAAAGTTTTTTTAAATATTGCAAATTTTTTAACCTTTATTTCTTTAAACTTTCTAATATCTCTTGGTTCCCATCCAGGGAAACCAGAATTCGAGCACCCAAGTTGACACTTTGATCTTATCAAAGCAGTTTGGGGATAATACGCGTAGTGGAGTCTCTAGTGAGGAAACCCCTGTCAACTAGGCAGGTTCAATGAGTACAATATAAGGCATTTGCAATCTATGATGAAAAGAATATTCACGAGTTTAGGCTTCGAATACGGCAAAATGTTAATCCCGCAGCTCGAGCGTGTATAAAAACGTTAAAGTCTGTAAAAGTTCTTCCAATCATCAAACGCGTTAGTTTTTCCTTAACGATTTGATGAAAATCCCTCTTCTTCTTATTATCATCATTATTATTATTATTATTATTACTATTATTATTACTATTATCATCATCATTATTGTTATTATTACTTGAAAGTACCGCAGTTTTATCAAATGTGTTAAAGTATTTCTACATTTCATTTTTCATTATTTTGTTCACTTTCTTTCTATTTTTATTTTCCATGATAAGCACCTTGATGTTGCAGATACCAGGGTAGTCCATCCTTCCCCCTCCCCTCCTCCACGTCTACGTCATCCACCTTTTCCTTCCCTTAATTCAAGCCTTCTTCCCCCCTCCTACCCTCTCCTCCTCTCCTTTTCATTCACATCTTTACACCTTCTTGCATCATGTCCCTGTCACATCATCCCCCTCTTTCACCTTCATCCTTTCAGACTATTAAAAAAAATAATCCTCTCTCCCTTCCCTCTTTTTCCCCCTTCCATCTGGATCCTCCCCTTGCTCAAAGAGAAAGTCCATCTATTCTACTACCTTTCCTTCTTCTTATCCCCCAAAGCTGAACTTCTCCATACCCACCCAATACCCCTCACTTCTCCCACTGCTTTTCCTCTCATATCTTCCCTCCTCCTCCTCCCCTTTTTTAACCAAACAGCTGCCTGCCTGCCTTGCCTGCAGCCCTGCAATTGGTCGACTGATTCTGCAGCAGCAACGGCAGTTGCATGGACCTCCTCCAGATAAGGAACTGCCTCCGCTTGGTTCAATAGACACACATACACTTACATCATCAAGCGCTCAAGTCAATTCTAACATTCGTGCAAGATATATCGCTAGGCTATTCGTAGCCTTGACAACTATTTCACGACACTGGTTTCTGGCTTTTTTTTTTATACATTACTTTATATATTAAATTGAGTAATATGTATGTACCTTCTTATAATCTTTATGGAACACATATCTTTTTATGCTCCACATATGACCTAACACACTTCATGGTACACTCTTACGCTAAAAAAATAAAATAAAATAAAAAAATAATAAAGATTCTGTTTTATTTATGACCATAAACATCTAATGGTGCATATGTGACCACAAAAACAACTCTCCTTATTATTCCCAAGTAAATCTGCCCAAGAGAAGAGAGGAATTGAACCCTTGACCAGGCGTCATATGCTCTTAGATACTCTCCCAGGTATATACTTGTCCTTTCATCTGATTGTCATAACATCTGTCTATCTGCAATAAATCTCCTGCTCTGTCCATAAAATATCTCTATCCATGTGCTTTCGAAGCTATCTGTCTATATGAACTTGTAGACATAACAAAGTGTGTCCCAATAATCACCTCGGTATTTAGAAATAATATAACATTTCTATAATTTCATTGATTTGCTTTCCTTTTCTTTCCAGAATTTAGATTAATATTTGGAAATTTTTGATATTACTCAAGGAAAAAGTCATACTTGGGCAAAGAAGCCTCGTCTCACAGGTACAGTGTGGAGATTTGTAGCTCGGATTGGTTGGTGCAGCGACTGCTTCTTCCTATCCACCTCCAGACTCTAGAACTCTCTTCCTCCTTCTGTCTTTCCTAATTCTTATAACCTATCTTCCTTCAAAATGCGGATCTATCGTCATCTCAGGGCCTAATCCTGCCATATCTCTAGGTCCTAAGCACATTAACTATTCTTTCAGCCTGTCCTTGTCCTATTGCAGATCATTACCCCATCTCTGCCTTTTCCTTTACCTTTTACTTTTTTTTCGTCTTAATGCTTTCTTCGTGTCCGGGCCTTTATTGGTGAGGGCAGTTTTCTTGCCTGTTCGGTGTCACTCATAAAAGAAATCGTGAAATTTAATTTTAATATGTCTTAAATCACTTTACTAAAACAAAACAAAAAATTTATGTAATTTTTAAACCCCTGTGTGACTCTTCGAATACTATAAGAAGAAATCACAATGATTATTACCAAATATATATTACATCCTGAATGCTGGTGGGATCTAAAAAGTACAAAGATAGTTAAATGATAAAATACGTAACATCCCCACAACATCACAGCGACAAAGTAAAAAGAAAGCTTCCAAAGGCAAAATGGCCCTTGCCGCTCTCTCTCTCTCTCTCTCTCTCTCTCTCTCTCTCTCTCTCTCTCTCTCTCTCTCTCTCTCTCTCTCTCTCTCTCTCTCTCTCTCTCTCTGTAATACCCTCACTAGCGAGGTTCCATGTCTGTACACAAGCACTGTCATGGTAAAATGCCTCGTATGTAAACAAGGCTGAAAAACAGACTGATAGATAAAAGATAGACAGGCAGACAACAAATTGATAGAGATAGTGAAAGAGAGCCTTACTGACACAGCGTCGTAAACGACAGAAAACACCCCTTGGAGGTATTCTAAATGAGCTCAATTTAACTTGTTCCCGGCCAGACATCGAGAAAATTACCCTAAGGAACTCCGAAGCAAGACCTCCTGGAATGGCAATATGAGGGCAAAACAATTACCTAAGCATCATTTACGTAAACTCAGTTTTAGTTTGTGTCTCTGTGCGGTTGTGTGTGTGTGTGTGTGTGTGTGTGTGAGAGAGAGAGAGAGAGAGAGAGAGAGAGAGAGAGAGAGAGAGAGAGAGAAAGAGAGAGAGAGAGAGAGAGAGAGAGGACAGCTCGCGAAAAAAAAATTTTATACGGGTAAATCTACCTTGGTGTGTGGTCATTTTGGATGAAGGTATGTCCTGAAAATTACTGGATGCAATTTTAACGTTATGTAGATGAAGTTTTAAGCCCTGTCGATATACTTGTAACAACTAAGGCAAATTTTACAATAAAAATATTATTAAACAATACTCAAAAAATATTTATTCTGTTTTTTATTAATAAGGAATAGAAAATTAAAATAGAAAACAAATATACACGAATTTTCACTAAATTTCCGCTAAATCCATCTCATGTAAAGGATGCTCTTTTATACATGTATACACGAATTTTCACTAAATTTCCACTAAATCTATCTCAAGTAAAGGATGCCCTTTTATACCTGTAAGTGTAAATGGCCAAGTGCTTTTAAGTAGAAATTAAACTAAAGGAGGAATAATAGCACAAATATATACTACTTATGTCATGCACAGCTTCAGGATTCTTTCTGAGACACTCAGAAATAACGGTGTTTAAAATACGACAATCATGTTTAGTTACGCAGTCGAAACAATTAAAAAAATGATAATTATAGAAAACAATAATAATAATAATAATAATAATAATAATAATAATAAATAATAATAATAAACATAATAAGAAGAACAAGAGGAAAATTATATAAAATTCTCTGTGGCCTGTCTTAGAGAAATAGCAATGTCTTCAGAACGAATGGGTAAAATTGTTCTTCATGCTTGGAGGATTTGGAATTCATGTCAAGAGACCCAAATAAAACGATGTGGAGCTAAGTGAAAAACAATAACCCCTTAGAAAGAAGACAAGAGTTTGTCTTTAAAATCCATCTTTAAATGTCCGAAGCTCTAAAAGGATGTGTTGAATATCTTCATGGAAAAAGACACTTCATATATCTCTTTGCCTCTTTTAACAGTTCTTTTTTGTTTAAATAAGATATACTTCATGCACAGAATGTGATATAAACTAAAATAATTGGAAATTGAAGATAACTCTGAGCTCCATTCCGATATTAAAAATTTCAAATAATATGTCACATGCAAATAAAAAAAATATTATGATAAAAAAAAACAGTATATTTATATTTGCAAGAATTCACAATCCGAGAACTCAAAACTAAAAATATGCCAGACTCAAAAATAGGAGAAAACAATCCAAGTAAGAAAAACCCCAAAGAATGGTTCAAGTACTGATACGGTCTTATTTAACTTACTACAGCAATTTTAAAATGCTCATATAGTCATTTTAGTTAAAGGACTATAAACAGAGTCTGTTCCCTTTGAAATTTAGTCATATTTTCACTAAATATCCTTTTAATTTATAATCTAAAGTTGCTAATATAGGCTCCCTAAGACTATAGTAGTAAAATGGGTACCTGATTCTCTTCTTAAGCCAAATTTCAAGATATCTCAGAAGTCATATATGCAAATCAACAGTCTCTCCAGAGGTAGTTACAACTGTATATGAATGCCTATGGAGGCAGTAAAAGTTTCATTGTCATACCCTTAGGCCCGAGACACAGAACCGCGTCAGATGCGTTTATGAAATCCATTTGTGTGTGTCTAGCTAACTAACAATATGGTATCCTAGGTTTAAACTGTTTAAGAAATCGGGCATCAGACCATACCTCTGGGAAACGATCTGAGGAAACGTTATAGAATAAAAAATGGAATTAAATTAAGCTTATAATGGTATTCCGTACATCAAGGAAAGGAAGTGGTATGATATACCATTTCTTTAAAAGCTTTCCATATCTACAGATTTGTAAAAGAACTAAAGCATTTCTCTGAGTTCCAACATTAAAATGCAAAAGTAGGTTCAGATTGTTCCCATAATACCAGAATGTAAACGACAATTATATACAACGAATGAAACAGCAGTTCTTCTATTTTAAAGGAATATAAATAATTTCAACAAAGCTTCTATCAATTTTATCTGCTCACTGCAAAAAGAAAAAAAAATGTACAAGATTTTCAAACAATCTTCCATTAAGTTATTGGATTTAATGAAAGATTTTTCATAAATTCTATGTATTTATTCTACTTCCACTGCAAAAAATAATAATAATAATAAGTCAGGAATGTCGGGGTATGCAAATGAGGAAAGTCACTCCAGTTACTGTGGCTCTTGGTTTGGTTTCGGTTTTACGTCACGAACTCCCTTTTCAACTAAGGCCTAGGACGGTTGCCTTCCTGCGAAGGACTTGATTTGGCAGATGTAATCGTTACCCTGAGTGTATGCCCTTACTAACCTCAGTTCGTGACGGGGCGCGAAACCTCGACCTGCCGCCTCAGAGTCGCGGACGCTAACTCCAGTTACTGTGTCTATATTTAGAATATAAAAAACGATGCAAGGAAAAATCTCAGGCACCCCCTTGACTCCTCTTCCTATACCTAACGACTACCAGCGGCAGTAGCAGAAACATAATCATCATCAGGGTCTTGTGGGTGTGTTGTGTGTGTGCAGTTCCTCGTACACCTGCAGACATCTGAACGACCGAGGAACCGGTTTTAGTGTCGCAGTCTGTCTGTTTGCGGGAAGGGGAAAGAAGGGGAAGGAGGGAGTGTAAGGGAGGGAGAGGAGGGAGGAACGTTAACCCTCCGTTTAATCATAAGGGAGGCGATAAAAGTCTGCGGTGAGAAAATAAAAGCGATTTCAAACATCTGACGTGACGTGGTTGGTGTCTGTATAGCGGCTCCTATTAGGATAATTATATCACCTTTTTCTTACTATATATTAACATAAGTTAATATATAATGATATTCCCCAACTGGCCAGATATATAATACTAATTGACAATTAATCTATATAAGAAATTATGTTCAGCTATGCAATAAATGAACCATCTCTTTATTGTTGAACAACGCCTGTATTGTATCTGTAATAGAAGGAAAAAATAAAACAATAATCCAGCAACATATTCATCTAGTAGAATATATACTCTACTGTATTCACAAACACAAACAAACAAACACATAAAAACGCAGATTCTTTTTCATTTACACGAGAACTTATACCACTAAACTAATGAAGCCAGAAGAGAGCCCACAATGTAACGAGAAAAGGAAGGCAACAAGACTTTGGTACACCAAGCTCAGCCTCACTCTTTCTATCAACAATACATAGTCAAGAATGAATTCAGGGGGGATGAGATTTCCAGTCTTTTCTCTCCAATCACTTTTTTAGTCAGTTCTTACAACGACATGCAAGGAATATGAGTAAGGTATTTCATTTCCCCGAGACAAGGATTATATATATATATATATATATATATATATATATATATATATATATATATATATATATATATATATATATATATATATATATATATATATATATATATATATATATATATATATATATATATAATCACGTACCTGTAAAAATGCTTCTCCAGACTTAAGATCTTTTTAGCTTAGATAAAAGGCTCAGAGATTGCGGCCAGAAATAAAGGTATCCATTAAGGGAGGGGATGGAGAAGGAGGAGGGGGAGGAAGAGGAGAGGGATTGTGGCTGTTCGTTCATAGGTGCTTGCAAAAATGCAATACCGCAATGCTTTCTCTGCAGATACAAAGTTCAGTTGCCGGCAGAGTGCAGACTGAGGTTCTTAAGACGAATTCTCTACTTAGCTTTCATTATACTAAATATTTCCACATAAAAAAAGACCGGAATCTACGTCTTGATAATTCTAATGTATTCTCAAAAGCTTCCAGTTCTTTTATTGACATTAAATGTTTTTCATAGACATAATGCTTGGAGCGGATTAAATCCATGGTAACCGGATTTACCCTCATATTGCTAACCTGCCATACGAGGTGATTACTAAGGATAACAAGAGCGGGTAAGGGGGGGGATATTTAACAATCTTACCACCCCTACCACCCTTAATATACTTTTTTTTTTTTTTTACCAGACATAAACTGAGGAAAGGCATCGGAAATTGAAGTATGGTAACGTCCTAATGCCTCAATTCTCTTATTACAGTTCTGGCCACCCTTTTTTGGTTTAATTGTTTACACACACAAACACATTCATGTATATAATTTTGTTTCTGCTGCAAGAATGCCATTTATATATTCCATCTCTCGCTTGAGAACTTAATAAGCGTGGATTTACGTGTCCGTCATAACTAGAGGAAAAATATGTTTTCCTATTAGCATTTACATTACCAGATGACCTCAAGGCAAATCCCAGCCTCATGGAGGTGAATGAAACAACCTATGATGTTCCGGTTACAGAGGAAACTTTAATATTATTTATATTTATGATATAAGAAAGAAAATGCAGCACACACACACACGGGGATTCAGACATTAATTTATTATCTAAAAATAGGAAATTCAAATCATTATCTATTTCAATCCGTCAAGGCTATAAAGAAAATGGTGTGGTGTATAACATCCTACTAATACTACTATTACTTCTACTACTACTACTAATAATAATAATATCAATAACAATAATAATAATAATAAAAATAATAATAATAATAATAATGATGATAATGATGATGATGATGATGATAGTAATTATAATAATAATAATAATAATAATAATAATAATAATAACAGTAACCGTAATCAAAGGCATAAGTACCTTGGCAACCATTTACCAATAAAGTGTTTAATTTTTGTCTGGTCACGAACAACTAAATTGCTGAGAGG